>SKCR01031727.1:0-144758 GCA_019454045.1 Zanthoxylum bungeanum | reverse complement strand
TTCCTGGCTTTACCTTTAGCCTTTCCAGTGCCTTTCTTCTTCTTCTTCTTTGCAAATTTAGAAGATTCGACATCATTTGCATCTGCACTGGATTTTCGAGGATCCACCAGCATGGACTCGTAATGGGTGAGCTCATTAGCAGTTGGGTCAAAGTAAAAGTCAACTTGTTCATAACATAGTTGCTCTTAAACTGCAGGAAACTCTTCGGAAGAGTTTCCATGATCATGGTCACCTGGCTATGCTCGTCAATACGAGCTCCATGGGTTTCAGTAGTATTGAGATAAGTCACCATCCTTAAGAGATGCTCTCGGACTAATGTCCCTTTCCTTCATCCTAGAAGTTATTGCTGAGACCATGGCCTCATGGCGTTGACGCTCCGAAGGCTGCACAAACATGCCCTGCAATGACTCCATCATCTGAGATGCTAGAGCCATAGGTTCGTACTTTGCAGCAAGAACCTTAGACATCCCTGCTAGCAAGTAGCAGCGGGTTTTCTCATTTGCTGCGAACCCATTTCTGATAGGTATCGCGCACAGCTTGGCCATCATTTCTGGCTGGCTCAGGAGGACGTTCCTCCGTCAGGACAAACTTTAGGTCTTCACAGACCAGGATAACGTTCATGTTACTTTTCCATTTTACATAATTTTCTCCGGTCAACTTATCATTTGAGAGAATGGAAATAATTGGAGAACCCATGGCTGAAAATAAAATAAACATGCATTTAACATTCATTCATCGCATATTAAAATCATCAAAGAATTTGGCATAAAATTAAACATGATGCATGAACCATGAATAATGAATAAGAAACCTAAAAGAATTACTATGCCACGGAGATTTATCATCCCACAAGTAAGTGCCGCCGTAGGGTAGGTCAAGTACTCGTATGATAGATTGAGACAATCTCAGCTGTTTTAATATATGCGGGAATAACTCTTATTCCTATATTGAACAACTATCGTTTTATTTGATCAAGGAATTTCATTAACAGTTAATTATTCCTTTGTGAGTGTAACCCACCGTTTCAGGATTCTTTGACTTAACGAGTGAAGTGCCGCCGTAGGGTAGGTCTATTCACAAGATACATCTAGAATCTCTATCCTTTTAGAACCCAAACCTGATATTGACCAAAAATGGACACCATCCGTAGGGGGACGAAAACAAAACCGTCTCGAAGCGCCTTTTGAATCTCACATTTTTTGGACTAACAACGGAGATCGCGGGATGTACTATCGTATATCCCTCTCCCACTCACTATTTTAAACTTAAGGTTTCTATCTAAAATATCTAATATTTTATCCTAACTATTGTGGATAAACTTATGGCGGCTAAAGCATAATTTATTTACACTAGTTTGTCATAAGTGAGCTAATCAATTTTAACTATTAAAATTGTGTTACTAATATCCTATTAGTCTCTACTAATAATTATACTCTATTAAATTATTTAATTAGAGTGGCATAAGTGAGCTACAATATTTTAACTCTTAAAATACTAAGCACTTAAAGGTCTAAAATGATAGAATTCTAAATGGTCAAAATTTTAATTAAACATTTTAATAAATCTTAATGCGTCATAAAATCCAATGGTACGTGGAATTGTATCCCGAGTGCAGATCACATTTCCATCCATACGGAATCGGCTATGGAATTTATATTCGGGTTTCCATCCTATATACCAATGGAATTTATTATGCACCAATTAAGTCCAATATATTAGAATTCAAGTTTTAGACACTTAATCCCATTAATCTAATTAATGATTTCAATGCATATCATTTTCTAACTGAAACATTTTAAATTACATAAAATCATAATTTTATATCTATAATGATAATGCATCTATGACATGTTATGGCAAGTAAAATGCACGAGTGGGCACCCTAGGCTATATGACATGTTATTCAAAAAATTCGAAATAAACATACATATAACATAATAAAAATTATTTTGCATTGACCGGGCTCTTATTTTTTCTATACTAATCTAAGATTTACCAAGGCATTCCTTGGCCTTCAAATCCCACTCCAATGTGGTATTGGCTCCTTTCGTGGCTTCGATGCTCCATATTACAAAGAATTGAAATTTTACATTGAAATCAAAATTACAATGAATATAAAAAATGGCCTTATGGCCTTACAACCCAAAATCAAAACCAACTACAAAAATAAGAGCCATAAAAATTTACGACCAATGCAAAATCTATTCATCACATGAAATATAAAAACCATTCATCACATGAACTTAATAATGTGCCCACTCATCTAAACATGCTTATCATATTTATAACTCATATAAACATGTTAAAACAGAAACTTTAAATAATAAAGTGAAGGGTTGAGAGCACTTTTCAACCTCGCTCTTGATGCCAAATTTAGGGAACGACTTCCACCGCGCAGCAGAAGCGGTGAGGCTCACGAACCGAACTTGAAAAAATTATCTGATCTTCCCTTTGTTTGGCCGAACCACACCAGTGGATTCACTGATGTTTTGGACAAAATCTCAAATCCGGAATAGCCCCGAAATAGTCCTCGAACAGTCCTTGAACTGCAGTGAAATAACGGACTGTTTTGGACACGTTATTGGCGCGAACTGCACCCAGTTTCAGGTCTGATTTGCGCCACTCACTGCTCAATTTCAGATATGATTTTTCTCCGAAAAACAATCCTAACACAGCCCTAAAATTATCCCAAAGTGTATCTGCGCAAATTGTATCTGCGTAAATTGTAGGGATTCCAGGGGCTGGTTGCCGTGACTTGTGTTAAGTATTTGGGGATGTTTTTCAACGTCACAAGGTCTTCCGAACTATGTCTCGACACTAACAGAGGGTAGTGTGGGTTACACTCACAAATTAATCTCTAAACGGTTTAGAGAATAATCACACACACCAAAAGAATTCTCAACTCTTGAGAGCTTGGAGAAGGAGATGGAGGCTATGGTTTTTAATTTATTGGATCTAAAAAATTAAATCATAATTTTTCTTTTATACTTATGGTTAATTCGTTTAATAAAACAAATCAACAACTAGTCTCCCAATATAGTCAAATTTCGGCCAAGGATGGGGTAGGATTCCTTGTTTGATTTTGCTTCCAAAATAAACAAATCCTACTCCCTTTAGGACTCCAAATTTTCGGCCAAGGAGGATTTAATTTGGATTTGATTTTGTTTCCAAAACAAACAAATCCTATCCCTAATATGACTCCAAAAATTCGGCCAAGGTATGGGACAATTAGGATTTGATTTTGTTTCCAAAACAAACAAATCCTATTCCTTATACAATAAGGAATCCTACCTTGGTAATAATCCTTAGCCTTATTAAATTATATCATATATAATTTAATGTTCTAATTTAATAATTATCATATATAGTTATTAATACTTTATATTAACTTTTAATATAAAGTCTCATGTGTGATATAATTATTATTAATCATATTAATAATATTTATTCCTTTTGTGAGTATATAATTCGACCATCTAATTATATTAGTTCCGCTATAGTAAATCGACCTAGCACGGGGACCAAGTGGACTTACGGTTCTGAGCTCCAATAATCTTGAAATATTAATTAAGCTCTTAATTAATTATTCCGAATTATTAACTCCGGGTTATTCCATTAAAAACCCGAAGTTGCACTCTCGTTGCCGTAGATGAAATATTAAGCCGAACCAAGTCGGTGTCCACCGATATAGTCATTGCATACGAATTGATCCTTCACGAATATCTCATAATTAGAGTCGGGTCATAATGTCCGTTATACCCCTCTAATTATTTTTATCTTAAGTACCATTGATTCTCTAATGAACGATTCATTCATAAATATTATGAATATTAATCTTTCTATTCGTAATAGAAAGACTTGAGCGCTCTAACCGTTCAAGTACCTAATCAACCCTTAAGAGAGATATTCATCTACTTCTCGTAAGAAGGATTGAATTTCATCTCTATGTAAAACATTCCCAGCTATATAACAGACTATGCCCCCAAAGTACGTAGTTATTGGTTGGGATTGCTACACCAACCTCACCTTTGTAAATCAAAGGACATATCCTGCCATGCAGGAGTTCGTAGTACACTCAGGATTAAGATCAACCCATATATGACCATCAAGTAGATTGAAATGACTTTCTTTGTTTAACGGATATTATAAGAATGTCATTTCTATATGGGTCCAGTCCTATATGATCACATCCTATAAGGTGCCTCCATTCTCATGTCTCTACATGGACGATCTGGATTAAGATCGCCATCCAAATATAGAATGGACCGCAGCTATAGATAAACCACAAACAAAGTACCAGTTTGTTTGCTCTCTATGGACTATTTATGATTACTAACTTCAGACTTGAATCCTCTGGTGCATGACACTCATGCACCAAGTCTTGAAGGTACATAAGTAATCTATGGTATTTATGAAGATATATAATATGCGAAAATTAAAACAAAAAAATTGATAAATGAATAATGCATCATTTTATTTCTATGCAAAGGAAACTGTTTACATCTCATGTAGCTCCAGGGCATACATCCCAACACCATTTTCCTTCAAACGGGATAAGCATTAACAGTGCAATATTTATTTTGAATAAGGTTCCATATAAATTCTTTTGACAGACTCATTATTAGATATGAACAAGAAAGAAACTGTGTTACTGACTCCTAATGATTTGGGAATGCTAGGCATACGTTTGGATGATACCAAACTAGAACCCAAATTGGATAAGTGCCAAATGTAATTGGTTATCCTAGGGAAACCAAAGTATAGTACTTATACAACTCACTAAGAGAACAATGTGACTGTTGCTCACCATGCGGTTTTTCCTAAGGGGAATACCGATATGCAGTGGTAAGTTGGAGGATAGTAAAAATCGATAAAAATCAAAGTTATACTGTTCAAGGCACGAAGTCCTTAGTGGAACACAAACAGTTCTTCAAGGATGAAGCTATACCAATAATCTTCAAATGCACAAGAACAGCGTAGGTCAGAGAGAGTCAGAAAACAACCTGGGGTATGGGTTTCTGATCTCACCTCATAAAGATGTCAATCTTATTGAGGAATACGAACTGACTACGTATGAGGAAGTGATACAAGGTATCGACTCCATATTATGGCAAAGTGCCAAGAGTCCGAAATGGATTCCATGTATAACAACTATATTTGGATACTATTTGTTGTACCACAAGGCATTGTGCCTATTGGTACTATATAAGTCTTCAAGGAAGACATACATGGAAGGCAACATACTAGTGTACTAAGCTTGTAGCGGAAAAGTATCGTTATCAATATTGTGTTGATTACAATGAAATCTTTTACCTGTTGCCACGTTAAATCCATTTTGATAATGCTTGCTGATGCTGCATGCTTCATTTATGAAATATGGCAGCTAAACTAAAAAATCGCGTTCCTGAAAAGGAAACCTTTTGGAGGATGTTTACAACATCCTGGCGGTTTTGTCGTAGCAAAACTTGCAAACAAGTTTTGCATGTTATTCGATCCATATAGGGGTTAAAGTAAACATTACGTTCTTGGAACTATCATTTTGATGTAATCATAATGGTGTATGATTTGATTCAAAACGAATATGATTCTTGTGTATATAAGGAGGTTAGTTGGAGCGCTGACAATGATGTCCTAAATAATGATGATATGTCATTTCTTGGAAATGATATTCCGATATTACAATCGGTGAAAGCTTGGCTTTTATTAAAAATTCTCCGTAGAATTCTTGGGAGTAACAACCTTTTTTCTAGTAATAAAGATCTACTGAGTTAGATCTAAAGGTTATTGACACTCTGCGAGAACTCGTACATTGAAAAATGTATGTGACCCGGTGTCTAATATGCTTTGAGCATATGGATTCACAAACAGGTCAATCCAAGTGATAGTCACTGGGTTGATATTAAGAACATCTGTTAGTATCTTGGAGAACTAAGGATGATGCCTTAAACTATGGAGAATGAGGACTTGAAGTGACTGGGATCAGTGCTGCAAGTTTCCTAACCGATAAAAACAACGGTACTATACAGTTTGAATAACGGAACAATAAGCTGGAAATCTTCCAAGCAAGATACTATTACCGAATAAACAAAAAATGCGGGTTATTACTGCGGCTGAGGCAGTAATAGAAGCCATCTGGGTCATTAACAAATCTAATTAGATTAGATATAGTTCTGTTAGTAGCTAAGCTAGGCTACAGCGCAGACTAAAGAATTAATGGTCTCATCAACGATCCAGATATATACTTTGACTATTCATCTAATTCGTTCAGATCATACATCGTGGCGATGTGATGATCGAATAAATCGCATCAGATGATAATCATACAAATCCGCTGACGAAAGCATTTCCTCAGCAGTTTGAGAAAACCGTACATAGTTTGGGTGTAAGACACTCGAGTGACTGGCTATAGGCCAAGTGGGAGATTGTTGGACAATTATGACCCATAGCTTTACTATTTGTACAGATCATGGTGTTGTTGTACAAATTAACTATGTGACAAAAGAGATTGCACTCTTATCGTTTGTTATTAGATCACCTAGATTTATAAATGATAGGAGGTCCCTATGATTAGTTCCTGGATTGAGATGATATTAGACAGTATCAGTCCTCGAAGGATTAATCATTAAATATCCCTAGTCGTAGTATTATCGAGATTGGACATCGATAATGCAAAATAGACTAGTATTACACTTGTGCGTGTTATGTGAGATCATAACGGCATAGTTCTCATATATTTGGGTATATGATACTCATGCAAGTGTAATAGGAGGTTATGATTTACCGATGGTACGGAAAACAACTTCGCTCTGGATAGACCCCTCGGAATTCCATTGGTAGTATGACTATATGTCTATGGAAGTCCGAAATCAAGGTAGGTGTATTTGGTCTTAACCTAAGACTTGCACCGCTAATACTTGTGACAATCGATATGCTTTAGTTTGGTCGTTCAGGGCTTTAACCGGTTCTGTGTATGCCTCTGCTGGGTATATTGAGAATCATAGTGTATTGGGTGTGATGTTAAGATGGAAGTATCACTCCAGTCATAGTGGAGATGATGTCATGTAGGATACGGTACTAGTGCTCATTAGTACTGCAGCCATCGGGATATTATGACTAGGTCATGTATATCCGATAATAGAGACTAGTTACCAGACATCCGACATGTGCTTCGTACGGGGCAGACACAGTTCCAGCTCCAGGCCTAGCACGTGACATTTGATACTGGATCGCAATACGCAATACTACATATACTACACCTGACATAGATTATATATTCCAGTAAGAATATTTCTGGAGAATTGGGTAGGCACGGTTGCTTTGCTAGATGCCAACCATGTCTTGTAAATCAGTAAGCACGTGGTACGAGGTACGCACATATTCGGATAATCCGATGACCGTATTTACTGCCAACATAACCAGGGATATCTTAGGCCGCTTCCCAAAGATTCACCGACGATAGTTGATTCGAATTAGAATTAATCTGGGATTAATTAAGAGAGAGAATTAATCTGGGATTAATTAAGAGAGAGAAAATTAATATAGGATTAATTGAGGTATTATTTAATCTGGGATTAAATGTGTTCGGAGAGAGAGAACGCGATTAATTTGGAATTAATCGGTAAAATAATTTTATAGTTAAATTTGAATTTTCTATTTAATTTATTCGTATGGGCTAAAATTAATATATCGGATATATTAATATGAATTGGATTTCATTATGAAATTAAAGTTGGACTTTAATGCGAACAAACGAATTCATATAGAATTAATTCACAGACGACGTTCGTAATATATTTGCGAGGCATCGTTATTTAATTAAATTAGATTTAATTATTTAGCGACGAAAATTCTTTTAGTTGGATTAAACGGAACCGAGCACCGGCAAATGTTCGTAGAGGCATTTGAATTTTGAATTCAAATGTGGGGCCCACTTCACATGTGGTAGTTGGCATTTATGCCAAGCCACCCACCATCCAACTACCTTGGAATGGTTTTGGCAAAACCATTACCCAACCACCTTGTTTAGGTGAAAATGGAAAATTGGGTTTTACCAAAACCCTTCTCTCTCTCTTATTCTGTGTATGCATCACACAAAAATACACTTGGAACAAAATGGAAACCCTAATACTCATGGTTTGGGCATGAATATGCTTCCTCTCTTCACTTTGATTTTGTTTCAAAATCAACGAAGCTAGCACTTCATGGAATCAACTAAGGTGATAGGGAAAATAACTCAACGCTTGGAATCAACACAAAGCTTGGAGCTTGGAGATCTCTTCTCAAATTTTAAAAGCTCAAATTCGTTGATTGTAAGTATATTCTGCAACTTATAATGATCTTTATCACATGTTTTCATGCTTATTAGATCCTTGACATGTTATAGGAACACTAACAACAGCTTCCTCTGCAGCTTCAGAAGCTTCAATGTATTATGCCTCTATGGTCGAATCTGCTGTTGATCCATGTTTGGAACTCTTCCAGCAAACTGCACCTTCGTTAAGGGTAAAGATGAATCCAGATGTAGACTTTCTATCATCGGGATCAGATTGGAAGTCAGAATCCGTATACCAATTAACTTGCAGTTCACCTACTCCATAAATTATCAAATTATCCTTAGTACCTTTAAGATACTTCAGGATATGTTTAATGGCCATCCAATGGTCATTACCTACGTTGGACTGATATCTACTGGTTACGCTAAGATGGAAACTGATATCAGACCTAGTACATATCATGGCATACATTAAGCTACCCAAACACGAAACATAAGATTGGTTAGACATTCTAACCTTCTAATCTTCTGTTTGTGGACTCATCTTTTTCGAAAGATTAATCCCATGTCTGAACAATATGTTTGATGTCTTACATTTTTCAAAATTATACCATTCTAAGATCTTATCTATGTACATTGATTGGGGTAACCCAATCAGCTTCCTTTCTCTATCTCTATGGAGTTTTATCCCTAAAATATAGGAAGCTTCTCCCAGGTCCTTCATGGAGAAATTCTTACAGAGATATGCTTTGACGCTTTGTAACATTCCTATATCATTCCCAATGATTAGGACGTCGTAAACATAGAGGACTAACAATATGACCATGCTCCCACTAGCCTTCTAATACACACAAGATTCTTTCGAATTCTTGAGAAAATCAGACGATCTAATAACCTCGTCGAGTCAAAGATTCCAACTTTGTGAAGCTTATTTAAGTCCATAAATGGACTTCTTAAGCTTACGTACCATACCCGAGTTTGGGATCTATTAAGCAAGATTATGAGTGATTAAGATCATTAAAAGTTGTGGAATGACTTACTATGATCGGATTAGACTTTCAAAATTTTGGTGTGTTCTTGAAGCTCCAAGCTTTAAGTGTTGATTCCAACTCTTGAAGTTGTTTCACTATCACCTTAGAAGACTCCTTGAAGTGCTAGCTTTTTTGATCTTGCAACAAAATCAAAGATAAGAGATGGACAGGTTCACGCCCATATGATGTTCTAGGGTTAGTGTTTTGTGTGTTATATGTGTTTGGATGAGAGAGATAGGTTTTAGTAAAAGCCATTTACCTTTTTTACGTAAAACAAGGTGGTTGGGATTTTGGTTTCACCAAAACCAAAACCAAGTGGTAAGAAAGTGAGTGGTTTTGGCATAAATGCCAACCACTCTCTCGACCATCACTTCACACATGTGAACTGGGCCCCACACTTTTGAATACAAAATTCATAAAGGTATCTACGAATATTTGTCGCGGCTCGGATCCGTTTAATCCGACTAAACAAAATTTCATCACTAAATAATTAAATCTAATTTAATTAAATAACGATGCCTCGCAAATATATATTACGAATGCCATTTACGAATTAATTCCAAATTAATCGGTTCACCCGTATTAAAGTCCGACTTTAATTTCATATTGAAATCTAATTCCGATTAATATATCTGATATATTAATTTTATCCCATATAAATAAATTAAATAGAAAAATTCAATTGAACTATTAAATTATTTTACCGATTAATTCCAAATTAATCGCTTTCTCTCTTCCGAGCACATTTAATCCCAGATTAAATAATACCTCATTTAATCCTAGATTAATTTTCTCTCTTAAATAATCCCAGATTAATTCTAATCAAGTCAACTATCATCGGTGAATCTTTGGGAAGTGACCCAAGAGACCCCTAGATATGTGGTAGCAAATTCGGCTATCAGACTATCCGATTAAGTGCGTACCTCGTACCACGTGCTTACCGATTTACAACACATGGTTGGCTTCTAGCAAAGCACCTTGCCTACACAATTCTCCAGAAATATTTTTAATGAAATATATAATCGTTTTCCAGGCATAGTATACCTAGTATTGTGTTTAGCGATCCTATATCTGATGTTACATGCAAGGTCTGGGGCTAGAATATTGTCTGCCTGTACGAAGCATATATCGGATCACAAGCAATTAGTCTCTTTAATCAGATAATCATGACCTTGTCATGTTATCCCGATGGTTGCAACACATAAGAGTACCAGTTTTGTATCCCTGCGTGATCATCATCTCCATATGATTTAAGTGATACTTCATCTTGACATCATACCCAATACACTACGATTTTCAATAAACCTAGAAAAGGCGTACTCAGAACCTGTTAAAGTCCCGGACGACCAAAACTAAAGCGTATTAATTATCGCAAGTATTAGCGATGTAAGTCTCAAGTTAAGACCAAATACACCTACCTTATTTGGATTCCCATAGACACATAGTCATATTACCAATGGGATTCTGAGGGGTCTATCCGGAGCAAAGCTGTTCCCGTACCATCGGTAAACACAACGTCCTATCACACTTGCATAAGTATCCAATACATAAATATATGAGAACTATGCCATTATGCTCCACAACGTGCACAAGTGCAATACTAGTCAATTCCACATTATCGATGTCCAATCTCGATAATACTACGACTTGGGATATTTAATGATTAAACCTTAGTGGATTGATATTGTCTCATATCTTGTATTCCGGAACTAATCATAAGGACTTTCATCATTTATATATTTTAAGTAATCTAATTATAAAATGATAAAATAGCAATTTCCATTGTCACATAGTTAGTTTGTACAAAAACCACATTGTCTTTTACAAATAGTGACGCTATGAGTCATAATTGTCTAACAATCTCCCACTTGGCCTATAGCCAGTCAATCAGCATCGCCACGATGTATGATCTCACGAATCAGATGGAAAAATCGAAGAACATGCTTGGATTGTTGATGAGACCGCGGTTCTTTAGCCTGCACTATAGCCCCGTTATTGTCACAATATAATGGAACGGGCTCAACTGCTAACGGAACTACACCTAATCCAATTAGGAGTTTTCGGATCCAAACTGGCTCTTTTGCTGCTTCAACTGCAGCAATATACTCTGCTTCTATTGTTGAATCGGTAACAGTCTCTTGCTTGGAAGATTTCCAGCTTACTGCTCTGTTGTTCAAACAAAATATGTACCCGGATTGCAACTTAGAGTCGTCTTTATCGGTTTGGAAACTTGTATCGGTATACCCAGTTACCTTAAGTTCTCCATCTCCATAGATTAAGAAGGCATCCTTAGTTCATCTAAGATACTTAAGGATGTTCTTAACCGCCATCCAGTGACCATCACCTGGATCGGTCTGATAGCGACTGCATATGTTCAAAGCATATGAGACATCAAGTCGCGTACATAACATGGCATACATGATCGACCCGACTGCTGAAGCGAACGGTATCCGACTCATGTTGTCTCTCTCATCTTGCATTTTAGGACACATTTCCTCAGATAGAGTGACGCCATGTGACATTGGCAACAGTCCCCTCTTGGACTAATCCATGTTGAATCTTTTCAACACTTTGTCAATGTACGTGCCCTAGAGAGTCCAAGCAGCTTTCTAGATCTATCCTGGTAGATCTTTATTCCTAGAATAAAGGCTACTTCTCCCAGATCTTTCATGGAGAATTTAATGAAAGCCAAGTTTTCACCGATTGTAGCATTGGAATGTCATTACCCAAAAGCAATACATCATCAACATAAAGGACCATGAATGTCAGTGCGATCCCACTAACCTTCTTATATATACAAGGATCATCTTCATTTTGAATGAAATCATATTCTTTTATGATCTCATCAAAACGTTGGTTCCAAGAACGCGATGCTTGCTTCAATCCATAAATGGATCGATTTAACTTACAAACCTTGTTTGCAAGTCTTGGTACGTAAAAACCGTCAGGCTGTTGCATATAAACATCCTCCAAAATGATTCCGTTAAGGAAAGCGGTTTTGACGTCCACCTACCATATCTAGTAATCAAAATATGCAGTAATAGCAGGATTAAACGAATGGATTTAATCATGGCAATAGGTGAAAAAGTTTCATCATAATCGACACCATGTCATTAACGATACCCTTTCGCTACAAGCCTAGCTTTGTACATTTGTACACTGCCATCCATGTCGGTCGTTTTCTTGAAGATCCATTTGCAACCAATAGGCTTTACGCCTTCTGGTGCATCAACCAGTGTCCAAACTTGGTTGGTGTACATGGAATCCATTTCGGACTTCATGGCCTTTTGCCATAAAGTGGAATTGATATCTTATATCGCTTCCTCATACGTAGTCAGCTCGTCTTCCTCAATAAGATTGATATCCACATGAGGTGAGATCAGAACCCATACCTCTCAGGTTTTTTTCTGACTCTCTCAGACTTAAGCGGTCCTGTGTATTCGAAGATTGTGGTACAGTCTCATCCCTGATGATCTGTCCTTATTCCGTTGAGGATTCTACACCAGGAATAATATTACTCTGATTTTCATCGGTTCTACTTTCCTCTCACTAACCACTGCATTAAGGAATTCCCTCTTAAGAAAACCGCATGTAGAGCAACAAATACTTTGTTCTCTTGTGGGGGTTGTAAAAGTAATATCCTTTGGTTTCCCTAGGATAACCTACATATAGGCATTTATCTGATTTGGGTTCTAGTTTGGTACCTTCCAAATGTTTAACGTATACCAAGCATCCCCATATCTTCAGGAATGAGAAACCTGGTTTCTTTCCTGTCTATATCTCATACGGTGTCTGTTGAACAGACTTTGACGAACCTTATTCAAAATAAGTATTGCACTATTCAATGCATATCGCCAGAAGGAAATAGGTAGCTCTATGTTACTCATCATCGACCTACCATGTCCAAAAAAGTTTGATTTCTCCATTCGGACAAACCTTTTAATTGAGGTGTTCCGTGAGGAGTCCACTGTGAAAGAAAACCATGTTCTTTCAAGTAATCAAGAAACTCATTGCTTAAGTATTCGCCACCACGGTCTGACCGTAATGTCTTAATACTTTTACCGATCTGTTTTTCCACTTCGTGTCGAAACTCTTTGAATTTCTCAAAGGTTTCCGACTTGTGTCTCATAAGATACACATAACCATAATGCGATGCATCATCCATAAAGTTTACGAAGTATTCATATCCACCTCTAGCCTGGCTAGACATGGGCCCACATATGTCACTATGAACGAGGGCTAACAGTTTGGTGGCACATACACATTTACCGCTAAAAGGTGTTTTAGGCATTTTGCCTAATAAGCAAGATTCGCAGACATCATAAGAATTTGGATCAAATCTGTCCAAGTACCCACTCTTCAAAAGTGTGGATATGCGATTCTTATTAATGTGTCCCAGACGACAATGCCACATATAAGTTTCATCTTTGTTACTTAGTTTAATCCTTTTGTTTGTTACATTATATGTTCGAGATTGATTTATATTCAAAATATAAAGACCATTATTTACATCAGCAGTGCAAATCTCCATATCATATTTATACATAAAACACCTAATGTTTCTAAAAATAAAAATATAGCAACATTGGGGAAATAAAGATACGAAAAAGATATTCCTAGTCAAACTAGGTACATAATAACAGTATGATAGTTTAAGTACATGCCCCTAGGGCAGTTCCAAAATAAATGTGCCGAAGGCCAAAAAGGCTACTCGTGTCCCATTTCCAATGCGTAGATCAATCTCCCCTGAGGCTAGTCTCCTGCTAATCTGCAGATTCTGCACATTAGTACATATATGAGTACCACAACTAGAATCAAAAATCCAATTTTTAAGACTAGTAGTAGACATGTTTATTTCTATAACAAACATAACTTAAGCTGGTGTCTTGCCCGCTTTAATTTCCTTCACGTGTGTCTTGTACACGCGGCAGTCATGCTTTCAGTGACCCCGCTTCCCGCACTGTAGACCTACATCTTGGGATCTGTCCTTACCCTTCCCAGAAGGTTTTGACGATTTGGCTTTGCCCTTGTTCTTGTTCTTCTTCTTTACACCTCTAGTCGCCTTGGGCCAAGCCTTTGAAGACCGAGATGTTGAAGCGAAGTGCGCCTCGCGCTCCTTGCCCTTTGAGAGCTCTTTTTCTGATTCGCGCAGTGTCAACATCAACTCTCTAAGAGTATGGTCTTTGTTCATCATATTGTAGTTAATGATGAACCCACTCCAAGTGTCAGGCAGACATTGTAAGATCAAATCTATATAAGTCTCAACCTCAAAGATAATTCCCATCTGTCCTAGCTGCTCAATGTCAGCAATCATCTGTGACACATAGTGCTCAACATATGTACCCTATGACATACGATCACGAAAGAGCTTCTTCTGCAACTCATATCTCTGCGCTCTAAGATCAGATCGATGAAGATCATGCATTTTCGCAATCATCTCATAGGGATCCAATCCCTTGTTCTGATGACGAAATTGTTGAGTCATAGCAGCAAGCATTATAAATTGAGCAGTCGAGTTATCATCGTTATGAGTCTTCCAAAGCAGTAGCTCAACTATATGATCAGGTCTAGGCTTAGGCCCAAGAGGTCTCTCTATAGTATAGAGCAACTTCTCGGATCCCAAGACAATCATGAGATTCATATCCCAGTCAAAAAAGTTTGCGCCATTGAAGACATTATCACCATGATGATGTCTCTGACACTGTTCTTTCTTGTCATCTTAATTACAATAGTCAAACTATTCAATTAACAATGTATGGGTACAGTCTAACTGTTACAAGAAAAATAATAAAATATTAGTCCAACTAATAAATATTTATAATTGACGAAATAATTTGAAAGCGTGAATTTGGAAAGTATTTGAACGAAATTGCAAATTCAATACTAGCCTCCCACTATTTTATGGTGAGCTTCTAACCCTATGTTGAGTACCCAGGAAACCTAGTTTCCTAGTGGGCTAGGATCCCATTAAATAACACGCAACCTTGACTTTGGTCAACAACTTGTATGATATTTAACTAGGTAGATCTCTAAGATCAATTGGATCTCATCCAATTCCTAGATCCTGTAGGTGGAGCCCCAAGTGCGAAACATATATACAATATATATGTCAATATATCCAATATATTTTCCTAACCTTTTCCTCTGAATCAACTAAGCCTTGGCTTTGGCTCAACAAGCTTAATGATTCCAGTTAAGCGGGACCCATTTACTTTGGAAAGCTTCAAAATCCATGTCGATGAACAAGAAGTGATCTTGACTTTGGCCAACAAATCACAACCTGCCCAAGACATGGGATATGGAATAAAGCCTTCATGATTAAAACACATCCGCGATGGACAAAGGTCTTGACTTTGGCCAACAAACCAATGCCAATCTTGGGTCTTGAGAATGAACATTCAATGGAAGGAAAACACTTAATATTTGTTGAGGGTTTTTCGCGTAATTGGCAACCAATTAATTATCTTTGACTAGGTCTCATCATACACCCTTAAGCATGCATTCTAAAAGCATAATAAGGCAAGAAATATAAATTAATAATGAAATGCGGATGGATATCTTACAAATTATTCCTCGAACAAATCACTCTCTTTCATCTCCTCGGCTAGCACTATTCTAACTTCTACTCAATTACATAATACATCAAAGAAACCTCATTCATATTACGGGGAATTGGTGAGAAGAGAATTACAAAGAATAAGGTGATAAAAGGCTGGACTCGCAGGTCCAATTAATAATTTCTAAAATTACAACAATTTCCAAAATTGCCATCACCCTTCTAATATCCATCCGATATACATTATTCATACAACACATTAATGTATTCGCATAAAGTATGTTATTCAATCAATCTAATCCAATTAATTAATCTTTGAATTAATGATCATCGAATGTTCAAACAACGATTTGATTTGCTCGAGTCCAACTCGTTTAAGAATAAATACTTAAAGTACGTATTCTTGAATTATATCGAACAACAACTTTAAATCCAATTTATTTGTATTCAATACTAATTCCAATTTAATTCCAAATTAAATACTTACACTTATTTATTTGTCTTAAAGACTTGGATCCCAAATCCAATCTTAATGGGTCTCAAAGGCCCAATAACATCCAATGCCATTTTAATTAAAGTCCATTGGGCTTTTAATTGATTCTTAAGGCATGGGCTTTGGCCATAATGGATCAAACCCAAAATGCCAAGGCCCAATAGGAATCACCCTATTGCCAACAAATCAATTTAGGCCCAATTAAATTCTTTAAAGGCCCAAGTGATATATTTGGACTTTATGGAATTGGTTTTGGGCCCAATT
The DNA here is from genome assembly GCA_019454045.1 of Zanthoxylum bungeanum. Lineage (NCBI taxonomy): Eukaryota > Viridiplantae > Streptophyta > Magnoliopsida > Sapindales > Rutaceae > Zanthoxylum > Zanthoxylum bungeanum. The sequence continues at coordinate 128,142 of SKCR01031727.1, read as the reverse complement.
GGATCCAATCCAAATGTCCAAAACCAAACTTGGTCTAACCAAGCTCATTAAGCCCAAATACACACTTTTAGCCCAATTTAAAATCAAAGGCTAATTATTATAATTTCAATATTCCAAATATCATAATTATTATAATTAAAGTGTATTAGCCATTATTAATTAATTAGACTTAATATTTCCAAAACACTAATTAACCAATTAATCATGCTAAATTAATCAATTTATGCTCAACACAAATTGAAGCAAAATATATCATTCCATGCTCAGCATGCTCTTTGAATTTAACATAATCATTATTGACTTTGATTTCAATCTAATCAAACCAACAATCAATATTTTATCATGCATTTAAACACATCCAATGTTGAAAAAATTAATAAATTCAATGTGCAGTGGACTGCCTCATTTTCGGCCAAGGTAAGGGGATATTAAATTTTTGATCCAATCAATATTTCAAAAATCTAATCATGCATAACTCTAAGATATCATATTCTAAGCAAACTCAAACAATCAATTTGAAGTAATCATGTTCAAGATATAAAAACCCCAAATTAAAATTGGCTCATGATACCATTGTTAGTGTTCCTAGAACATGCCAAGATCTATTAAGCAAGATTATAAGTGATTAAGATCATTAAAAGTTTCGAAATGACTTACAATGATCAGATTAGACTTTCAAAATTTTAGTGTGTTCTTGAAGCTCCAAGCTTTAAGTGTTGATTCCAACTCTTGAAGTTGTTTCCTTATCACCTTAGAAGACTCCTTGAAATGCTAGCTTCTTTGATCTTGCAACAAAATCAAAGAGAAGAGATGGAGAGGTTCACGCCCATATGATGTTCTAGGGTTAGGTTTTTGTGTGTTATATGTGTTTGGATGAGAGAGATAGGTTTTAGTAAAAGCCATTTACCCTTTTTTACCTAAAACAAGGTGGTTGGGTTTTTGGTTTCACCAAAACCAAAACCAAGTGGTTGGAAAGTGAGTGGTTTTGGCATAAATGCCATCCACTCTCCCAACCACCACTTCACATATGTGAAGTGGGCCCCACTTTTTTTAATTCAAAATTCAAAAAGGTCTCTACGAATATTTACAGCGGCTCGGATCCGTTTAATCAGACTAAATGAATTTTTGACGCTAAATAATTTAATCTAATTTAATTAAATAACGATGCCTCGCAAATATATATTACGAATTCCATTTACGAATTAATTCTAAACTAATCCGTTCACTCGTATTAAAGTCCGACTTTAATTTCGTATTGAAATCCAATTCCGATTAATATATCTGATATATTAATTTTATCCCATATAAATAAATTAAATAGAAAAATACAATTTAACTATTAAATTTATTTTACTGATTAATTCCAAATTAATCGCGTTTTCTCTTCCGAACACATTTAATCCCATATTAAATAATACATCAATTAATCCCAGATTAATTTTCTCTCTCTTAATTAATCCCGGATTAATTCTAATCGAGTCAACTGTCATCGGTGAATCTTTGGCAAGTTTACCAAGAGTCCTCGGATATGTTGGCAGTAAATCCGATTATCGGACTATCTGATTAAGTGCGTACCTCATACCATATGCTTATCGATTCACAAGACATTGTTGGCTTCAAAGAAAGTACCGTGCCTACCCAATTCTCCAGAAATATTCTTAATGGAATATATAATCTTTTTCCAGGCGTAGTATACGTAGTATTGTGTATAGCGATCCAGTATCTGATGTCATATGCAAGTCCTGGGGCTGGAATAGTGTCCGCCCCGTACGAAGCATATATCGGATCACAAGCAACTAGTCTTTTTAATCGAATAATCATGACCTTGTCACATTATCCCGATGGTTGCAACACATAAGTGTACCATTTTTGTATCCCTGCGTGATCATCATTTCCATATGACTGAAGTGATACTTTCATTTTGACATCACACCCAATACACTACGATTCTCAATAAACCTAGAAAAGGCGTACTCAGAACCTGTTAAAGTCACGAACGACGAAAAAACTAAGCGTATTGATTGTCACAAGTATTAGCGATGGAAGTCTCAGGTTAAGACCAAATACACCTACCCTGATTTGGATTCCCATAGACACATAGTCATACTTCCAATGAGATTTCGAGGGGTCTATTTGGAGTGAAGCTTTTCCTGTACCATCTGTAAACACAACCTCCTATCACACTTGCATAAGTAACCAATACTTAAATATTTGAGAATTATGCCGTTATGCTCCCACAAAGCACACAAGTGTAATACTAGTCTATTCTGCATTATCGATGTCCAGTCTCGATAATACTATGACTAGGGATATTTAATGATTAAACCTTAGTGGATTGATACTGTCTCATATCTTGTAATCTGGAACTAATCACAATGACTTTTATCATTTATTTATTTTAAGTAATCTAATTACAAAATGATAAAATTGCAATTTCCATTGTCACATAGTCAATTTGTACAAAAACCACAATGTGTTTTACAAATAGTGATGCTATGGGTCATAATTGTCTAACAGAGTTTTCACTGGATGCAAAACCTTCTGGCTGTTCCATATAGATTTCTTCATCAAGAAATCCATTTAGAAAAGCTGTTTTGACATCCATTGGCCAAATCTCGTAGTCATGATACGCAGCTATAGAAAGAAAAATCCTAATAGACTTAAGCATTGCAACTGGTGAAAAATTTTCATCGTAGTCGATGCTAGGTCGCTGCATGTAACCTTTTTCTACCAGTCGGGCCTTGTAAGTTTCAACCTTACCGTCAGACCCTTACTTCCTCTTGTAAACCCATTTACAATCGATAGGAACAGTTCCTTCCAGAAGCGAAACCAAGTCCCAAACGTGATTCTCATGCATTAAGTCAAACTCAAATTTCATGGCACTTTGCCATTTCACGGAGTCGATGTCCAACATCGATTCTCTATAGGTAAAATGATCAGTCTCTTCAACTAAGAGAACATCTACACTCTTTTCTTGCATCAAGTACAAGCGTTTAGGAGGTCTAGATACCCATTATGACCTACGAAGTGTGTGTGTTGAAGGTTTTTCATCTACTTGAATCTCAGTTTCACCTGTTGGTTCATTGTTTTCAGATTGAACCTCATCAAGTTCAACCTGTCTATGATTACCACTTTCAGATAAAAATTCTACTTCTAGAAATCTTGTGAAGCGAGCTACGAAAATATTTCGATGCTCGGTATCATAGAACAGATATCCCCTCGTATTCGAAGGATATTCGACAAACCTAAACTTTTGCCCTCGAGGTGAAATCTTATCATGTGAGTCACCCTGACATAGGCAGGACAACCCCAAACCTTAATATAACTAAGATCTGGTCTCCTACCGGTCCATATCTCATACAGAGTCGTAGGAACAGCTTTTGAAGAAATCTTATTCAAAAGTTGTGCAGCTGTTAAAAGAGAGTAGCCCCATAAGTAGTAGGGAAAATGTAGGACACAGAAATTGACGATGATGTTCCAGGTTCGCGGCCTGGTCGGTAGTACGGAGTACCCTGCGGTGGACTAAATCAGAGAATAAGGAGTCGCCACCCAAGGTGAAGTGGGAAATGATTTAAGGCCGCACTCACCCCTCGCAAGGGAAGACCTCAAACTGTTGGGTTCAGAATGGTCCCTTACTTATGCCAGTTGTAATGAATGGATTCATTCGATAATATAACCAAGTCTACGCAACATACATATGTAAGAATAACCTATATCTAAGTTCACATACATAAAAGTAAAACCTATATCTAAGTTTGCATGCATAAAAGTAAGTCGATATAAAGACAAACACACAATCTCATGAACATATTAAATTGATAAATACGGAAATATAAATAAATAATAAGCATCTAAACATAAACATTGAAGAATAATTATGCTTCTAATGCGAAAGAACTAACTAAATCATGCATGGAAATAACGTACTATTTCTAATAAATAATGGATAAATAAAAGATATATAAAGTGAAATGTGCGCGTTTCTCAAGTGGTACGTGGAGTTGTATCCCAAGTTCAGACCGCACTACCGTCCATTCAAATTCGGCTACAGAATTTACATCTGGATTTCCATCCGATATACCACAAGAGATAGCATAAAATCATTCATCCAATGACCACAACATATATGAACAAACATTACGCATGCGAAGCAATACTAATAAATAATTAAAAAGATGAATGGGAATAAATAAAAGGGTGCCCTCAAGTTTTACCTTTTAAGTCGTCTCTTGGAAGTGCGTTACACGGTCGTCGGAAGGGTTAATGCTGCATGACTCCTCCGGTTCACTGGTTTAATGTCTTTCTTCGTCCCTTCGCTACTTTGGGCTGCTGTTTTCTCTATTTTATTATTATTTTTTGTCACTATTTTTGTGGTAATTAGGGACTATTTTAGCTTTCTATTTTGCTGTTGTTTAGGTGTTTTTAGGGCTGCGGTTTCTGCGGGTTTAAAGGTGTATTCAGGGCTGCTTTAAGTAGTGAATGAATGGGCTGTGTGAACTATTTTGTGCGGTATTTGAAGGCAGTTTAGGGGGCTGATTTGTGCGGTTTTGAGGTACATATGTACGGGACGATTTGTTCGGTAATTGGGGCTGTTTGGGGCTATGATTTTGTGATAGTTTGAGGCAGTTAGGGAACTGTATTTTGTGGTTTTGGATGGCTGTGTGGGCTGCAGATTTTTGGTGAATGCAGGGCTATTTTAATGGTGTTTCACGGTGAAAGAATCGTTGTTTTATGCAGCTGTTATGGGGAATTTGGTGGACTATTTTGGCGTGAATTAGGGTTGTTGGTTCACGGCAATGAAGGGCTTGTATGGGGGTTGCATTTTGCGACAATGGGAAGGCTATTTTCTTTGTCTCTTAAGTGTGAATGTGCTCGGAAATTGAGGGGTAATTGGTGAACTATTTTTGGCGGGAATGCTAGGGATCACATGGTTTAGTTTACGTTTCTTTTTATATGAGAGGGGTTAGGGTTATCCTTGTAAGGGAAGGAAAAAAATCATGCAATTATGGAGGATATCTTTTAATTAGTATGCCATAAGGAGAAGATCCATTTAATTAGGAAGGTGATTTGATTTAGGTTAGGAAAGAGATTTATGCGACTTAATTTGATTGGTTTAATTTAGACATGAGATTTGATTTGATTTATTTAATTTAGGCATGAGATTTGTTCGAATTAGAAAGGTGATTTATTTAGATTTTAACATATGTTTAAGGTGTTGGATATTTTTTGGATGAGATTGAATGGGCTTCGTATGGATTGCGGGGGTTTTGGGCCAATGATAAGTTTTAAAACAGAGATCCAATGAGCGAACCCGAGGCTAAACAAACGAATTAAGTCCAACAAGGTATTGATTTTTCCCTTCCGACGTCCGTTTCTCGCGACTTCCGCAACTTAAAGGTAGTACCTTCATATGAGACTTATCATAGGGTCTTATGTAAAAATTCGGTGCCTACAGTCACTTTGATGGGAGTTGTGCAGTGTGTCACAATGACATTCCTATCAAAGTTATGCAATGCGTTTTTACTTACCTAGCTTGCCAGCAACTACTTGACTTGCCTGTTGCTTCGAACTAAGTTAATCTGGTGGTGAGGTGCTGCGACCCCTGAGGTTCATCCCTGCAAGATGCTGCGATCTCTAGGAATCACTACTGAACTGAACTAATGAGAGTTGGTCCCATTCCGAACCTTGCTCCAATCTTGGAGCTGTTAGACAATTATGACCCATACCGTCACTGTTTGTAAAAGACATTGTGTTTTTGTACAAAATTAACTATGTAGTAATGAAATTGCTTTTTACCATTTTGTAATTTATTTACTTTGAGATATAAATGGTAAAAGTCCTTATGATTAGTTTCGGGTTGAGATGATATGAGACAGTATCAACCCATAAAGGTTTAATCATTAAATATCCCTAGTCGTAGTATTATCGAGATTGGACATCGATAATGCTTTATAGACTAGTATTGCACTTGTGCGTGTTGTGAAGGCATAACGACATAGTTCTCATATATTTAAGTATTGGATACTTATGCAAGTGTGATAGGAGGTCGTGTTTTATCGATGGTACGGAAAACAGCTTCGCTATGGATTGACCCCGCGGAATCCCATTGGTAGTATGTATATGTGTCTATGGGAGTCCGCTTCAGGGTAGGTGTATTTGGTCTTAACCTGAGACTTGCATAGCTAGTACTTACGACAATCGGTAAACTTTGGTTTTGGTCGTCCCGGGCTTTAACAGGTTCTGTGTACACCCCTACTTGGTTTATTAAGAGTCGTACTATATTGGATGTGAGGTTAAGATGGAAGTATCACTTCAGACATATGGAGATGATGATCACGCAGGGATTCAGAACTAGTTCTCTATTGTGTTGCAACCATCGGGATAATATGACAAGGTCACGATTATCTGATTCAAAGAGACTAGTTGCATGATATCCGATATGTGCTTCGTATGGGGCAGACACTGATCCAGCCCCAGGCCTTGGACGTGACATCCGATACTGGATCGCAATACGTAATACTACGTATACTACGCCTGACATAGATTATATATTCCAATAAGAATATTTCTGGTGAATTGGGTAGGCACGGTGCTTTGCTAGAAGCCAACCATGTCTTGTAAATCGGTAAGCGCGTAGTACGAGGTACTCACTTTATCGGATAGTCCGATAACCGGATTTACTGCCAGCATATCCAGTGATCTCTTGGGTCGCTTCCCAAAGATTCACGATGACAACTGACTTAAATTATAATTAATCTGGATTAATTTAGAGAGAGAAAATTAATCTGGGATTAATTGGGGCTTTATTTAATCTGGGATTAAATGTGTTCAGTAGAGAGAGAACGCGATTAACTTGGAATTAATCGGTAAAATAAATTTAATAGTTAAATTTGAGTTTTCTATTTAATTTATCCGAATGGGCTAAAATTAATATATCGGATATATTAATATGAATTGGATTTCATTACGAAATTAAAGTCGGACTTTAATACGAACGAACGAATTAATTTTGAGTTAATTCGTAAATAACGTTCGTAATATATTTACGATGCATCGTTATTTAATTAAATTAGATTTAATTATTTAGCGATGAAAGTTCGTTTAATCGGATTAAACGGAACCGAGCCGCGGTAAATATGCGTAGAGATATTTGAATTTTGAATTCAAATAGTGGGGCCCACTTCACATGTGTGGTAGGTGGAGGGTAGTTGGCATTAAAGCCAATACCACTTGCTTTTGAACCACCTTGTAATGGTTTTGGTGAAAACATTTACCCAACCACCTAGTTTAGGTGAAAATAGGTAAAAGGGTTTTTACCAAAACCAACTCTCTCTCTCATTTTTTGTAAGACACATCAAAACACAAAAACCCTAGTTCTTGGAGAGCCTTAGGTGTGACCTTCATCTTTCTCTTAACTTGGATTTTGTTCTTCAAATCAAAAGCTAGCACTTTAGCAAGTCAACAAAGGTGATAGGGAAACCAACTCAAACATTGGAATCAACATTCAACTTGGATCTTAGAGATCAACAACTCAAATTTTTAAAAGCTCAAATCCGTTCGTTGTAAGTATTCCGCAACTTATAATGTTATTAATCCATGTTTTTTTTCATGCTTGTTAGATCCTTGGCATGTTCTAGGAACACTAACAATGGTATCAGAGCCAATTTTAAGCATGAAAAGTTTTAGGGTTCTTGAGCATAAAATTTGGGGTTTTTGTGTTTTGAACATGATTTTTTCAAATTGATGCTTTGAGCATGTTTAGAATATGTTAACTTAGAGTTATGCATGATTACATTTGAAATAAATTGAATGAATCAAAAATTAAAAAAAGCTTACCATGGCCGAATGTATATAAGCAATGCACTATGCAGTTTTTTTATTTTTGTAACATAAAATGATGTGTTTAAATGCATGTTTAAATTTTGATTGTTGGTTTGATTGGATTAGAATCAAAGTCAATAATGTTTATGTTAAAATCAAAGAGCATGTTGAGCATGAAATGATGTATTTAGGCTTCAATTTGTGTTAAGCATGAAATGATGTATTTTGGCCTCAATTTGTGTTGAGCATGAATTATTGGATTAAGCATGATTAATTAAGTTAATTGGTATTTTGGAAATATTGACTTTAATTAATTAATCATGACTAATACACTTTAATTATAATAATTATAATATTTGGAATATTAAAATTGTTATAATTGGCCTTTAAAGTTTATTGGGCTAAAAGTGTGTATTTGGGCTTAATGGGCTTGTTTTGACCAAGTTTGGTTTTGGACTTGGACTTTTGGATTGGATCCAATTGGGCCCAAAACCAATTCCATAAAGTCCAAATACATCACTTGGCCCTTTAAAAAATTTAATTGGGCCTAATGTGCCTAAATTGATTTATTGGAAATAGGGTGATTCCTATTGGGCCTTGGCATTTTGGGTTTGATCCATTATGTCCAAAGCCCATGCCTTAAGAATCAATTAAAAGCTCATTGGACTTTAATTAAAATGGCATTGGATGTTATTGGGCCTTTGAGACCCATTAAGATTGGATTTGGAATCCAAGTCTTTAAGGCAAATAAATAAGTGTATATATTTAATTTGGAATTAAATTGGAATTAGTATTGAATACAAATAAATTGGATTTTAAGTTGTAGTTCGATATAATTCAAGAATACGTACTTTATGTATTTATTCTTAAACGAGTTGGACTGGCGCAAATCAAATCGTTGTTTGAACATTGGATGGTCATTAATTCAAAGATTAATTAATTTGATTAGATTGATTGAATAACATGCTTTGTATGATTACATGAATGTGTTGTATGAATAATTTATATCGGATGGATATTAGAAGGGTGAGGGCAATTTTGGAAATTGTAATAAATTTAGAATTTATTAAATTGGGCCTGCGTGTCCAGCCTTTTATCTCTTTACTCCTTGTAATTCTCTTCCAACCTATTCCCCTCAATGTAAATGAGGTTTCATTATTGTATTTTATAATTGGGTAGAAGTTAGAATAGTTCAAGTCGGGAGTGGAAAGGGAGTGATTTGTTCTAGGAATAATTTGTGATATATTCATCCGCATATCATTATTAATTTATTTATCCCGTCTTATTATATTTTAGAATGCATGCTTAAGGGTGTATGATGAGACCTAATTAAAGATAATTAATTGGTTTCCAATTACGAGAAAATCCCTCAAAAATATATTAAGCGTTTTTCCTTCCGTTGAGTGATTCTTACTCAAGATCCAAAGTTGGCATTGGTTTGTTCGCCTAATTCAAGACCTTTGTCAATTGCGGATGTGTTTGAATCATGAGAGTTTTGTTCTATATCGTTGTCTTGTCCAAGTTATGATTTGTTGGCCAAAGTCAAGATCACTTCTTGTCCATTGACATTGATTACGAAGCTTTCCATGTCAATGGGTCCCGCTTAACTAGAATCATTAAGCTTGTTGTGCCAAAGCCAAGGCTTAGTTGATTCAGAGGAAAAAGGTTAGGAAAATATATTGGATATATTGGCATATATATTGTATATATGTTTCGGACTTGGATGTCCACCTACCGGATCTAGAAATTGGATGAGATCCAATTGATCTTCGAGATCTACCTAGCTAAGTTTCATACAACTTATTGGCCAAAGTCAAGGTTGTGTGTTATTTAAAGGGATCCTAGCCCACTAGGAAACTATGTTTCCCGAGTACTCGACAGAGGGTTAGAGGCTCGCCGAAAAATAGTGGGAGGCTAATATTGAATTTGCAATTTCATTCAGATATTTAGCTTTACGCGCTTTCAAATTATTTTGTCAAAATTATATTATTAGTTGGACTAATACAATGTTATTTTTCTTGTAACAGTTAGACTGTACCCGAATATCGTTGACTAGATAGTTGGACTATCGTAGTCAAGATGACTGGAAAGGGAAATGTCTGAGACATCATCATGGGCGAGAATGTCTTTAAGGGCACAAACTTTACAGATTGAGAAGAATATAAGGATAGTCCTTGAAGCTGAGAGGCTGTTGTACACTGTTCAGACACCTCTTGGGCCTAAGCCCAAACCTGATCAGTTACTTAAGCTGGAGCTTTGGAAGACTCACAGCGATGATTGCGATACTGGTTAGTCTATTTTGCTTGCTTCCATGACTCAACATTTCCGTCGACAGAACATAGACTTGGATCCCTATAACATGTTGGCGAGGTTGCAAGATCTTCACCGATCTAACAAAAGATCGCAGAGGTATTAGTTAGTGAAGAAGCTCTTTCGTTCACGTATGACAGATGGCATGTCTGTTGAAACTCATGTGACACAGATGATTGCTGACATTGATGAGTTGGCTGAGATGAGGATAGTTTTTGAGTCTGAGATTACCATAGATATGATCATGCAATCTCTCCCCGACTCTTGGAGACTCTTCATCATGAACTATAATTTGATGAACACTGATGATACTCTTGGAGACTTATTGTCAACTCTCAAGGAAGCCGGGAAAGAGCTGCTTAAGGGTAATAAGCGCGAGGCGCACTTTACTTCGACATCTCGGACACCGAGGGCTGGGCCCAAGGCAAATGGAGGTGTGAAGAAGAAGAAGCATAGTAGAAAGGGCAAGGCCAAATCGTCAAAGGCTTCTGGGAAGCCTATGGACAAATCTCAGGATGTTTACCTCCAGTGCGGCAAGTGAGGTCACTGGAAGCGTGACTGCCGCGAGTACAAGGCGTTTCAGAAGGAGATTAAAGCGGGCAAGGCACCGACTTCAGGTATGTTTGTTATTGAAATAAACATTGCTACTTCTAGTTTGAAAAATTGGATTTTTTATTTTGGTTGTGGTACTCACATATTTACTGATGTGCAGGATCTGTAGATTAGCAGGAGACTGACCTCAGGGGAGATTGATCTACGCATTGGAAATGGGGCACCAGTCGCCGTTTTGGCCATTGGCACTTTTGCTTTAGAACTGCCTTCAGGGCATGTACTTAAACTTTCAGACTGTTATTATGTAATAGTTTGACTAAGAATATTATCTCTGTATCTTGTTTGACCCAATGCGGGTACACTTTTGTATTCCAAAACACTGGGTGTTTTGTTTATAAAGATGATTTTGAGATATGTTCTGCTGATGCTAATAATGGTCTTTATATTTTGAATATAAATCAATCTCAAACATATAATGTAACAAACAAAAGGCTCAAACTAAGTAACAAAGATGAAACTTATATTTGGCACTGTCGTCTGGGACACATTAATAAGACTCGCATATCCACACTTTCGAAGAGTGGGTACCTGGATGGATTTGATCCAAATTCATATGACGTCTGCGAATCTTGCTTATTAGGCAAAATGCCTAAATCACCTTTTAGTGGTAAAGGTGTATGCGCCACCGAACTGTTATCTCTCGTTCATAGTGACGTTTGTGGGCCCATGTCTAGCCAGGCTAGAGGTGGATACGAATACTTCGTAACCTTTACGAATGATGCATCGCGTTATGGTTATGTGTATCTTATCAGAAACAAGTTGGAAACTTTTGAGAAATTCAAAGAGTTTGGACACGTAGTTGAAAAACAGACAGGCAAGAGTATAAAGACATTACGGTCGGACCGTGGTGGCGAATACTTGAGCAATGAGTTTCTAGATTACTTGAAATAATATGGTATTCTTTCACAGTGGACTCCTCCTGGAACACCGCAATTAAACGGTGTATCCGAACTGAGAAACCAAACTCTGTTGGACATGGTAAGGTCTATGATGAGTCACACTGAGCTACCTATTTCCTTCTGGGGATATGCATTAAATAGTGCAATTATTATTTTGAATAAGGTTCCGTCGAAGTCTGTACAACAAACACCATATGAGATATGGACAGGAAAGAAACCAGGTTTCTCATTCCTGAAGATTTGGAGATGCTGGGCATACGTTAAACGTTTGGAAGGTACCAAACTTGAGCCCAAATCGGATAAATGCCTATTCGTAAGATATCCTAGAGAAACCAAAGGATATTACTTCTATCAGCCACAAGGGAACAAAGTATTTGTTTCTCTACATGCGGTTTTCCTTGAGAATGAATTCCTAAATGCAGTGGTTAGTGGGAGGAAAGTAGAACTCGATGAAAATCGGAGTGATGCTGTTCCAGGCATAGAATCCTCAACGGAACAAGAACAGTCCATCCGAGATGAGAATGTACCACAATCTTCTATTACACAAAGACCGCGTAGGTCGGAGAGAGTCAGGATACAACCTGAGAGGTATGGGTTCCTGATCTCACCTAATGTAGATATTAATCTCATTGAGGATAATGAACCGGGTACGTATGAGGAAGCGATACAAGATATCAATTCCGCTTTATGGCAAGAGGCCATGAAGTCCAAAATGGATTCCATGTACGCCAACCAAGTTTGGACACTGGTTGATGCACCAGAAGGCGTAAAGCCTATTGGATGCAAATGGGTCTTCATGAAGAAGACTGACATGGATGGCAACGTACAAACGTAAAAAGCTAGGCTTGTAGCGAAGGGGTATCGTCAACGACATGGTGTCGATTATGACGAAACTTTCTCACCCGTTGCCATGATTAAATCCATTCGGATAATGCTTGCTATTGCTACATATTTCGATTACGAGATATGGCAGATGGACGTTAAAACCGCTTTCCTTAACGGAAACCTTTTGGAGGATGTTTATATGCAACAGCCTGACGGTTTTATCATGCCTAGACTTGCAAACAAGGTTTGTAAATTAAATCGGTCCATTTATGGACTGAAGCAAGCATCGCGGTCTTGGAACCAATGTTTTGATGAGATCATAAAAGAATATGATTTCATTCAAAACGAGGATGATCCTTGTGTATATAAGAAGGTTAGTAGGAGCGCACTGACATTCATTGTCCTTTATGTTGACGATGTATTGCTTATGGGCAATGACATTCCCATGTTAACATCGGTGAAAGCTTGGCTTTCATTAAAATTCTCCATGAAAGATCTGGGAGAAGCAGCCTTTATTCTAGGAATAAAGAGCTACAGGGATAGATCTAGAAAGCTGCTTGGACTCTCCCAGAGCACGTACATTGACAAAGTGTTGAAAAGATTCAACATGGATCAGTCCAAGAGGGGACTGTTACCAGTGTCACATGGCATCTCTCTATCTAAGGACATGTGTCCTAAAACTCAAGATGAGAGAAACGGCATGGGTCGGATACCGTTCGCCTCGGCAGTCGGATCAATCATGTATGCCATGATATGTACACGACCTGATGTCTCGTATGCTTTGAGCATGTGTAGTCGCTATTAGGCCGATCCAGGTGATGGTCACTGGATGGCGGTTAAGAACATCCTTAAGTATCTTAGACGAACTAAGGATGCATTCATATTTTGTTTGAACAACGGAGCAGTAAGCTGGAAATCTTCCAAGCAATAGACTGTTGCCGATTCAACAACAGAAGCAGAGTATATTGCTGCAGCTGAAGCAGCAAAAAAGGTAGTTTCGATCCGTAAATTCCTAATTGGATTAAAAGTAGTTCTGTTAGCAGCTGAGCCCGTTCCATTGTATTGTGACAATAACGGGGCTATAGCACAGGCTAAGGAACCACGGTCTCATCAACGATCCAAGCATGTTCTTCGACGTTTCCATCTGATTCGTGAGATCATACATCATGGCGATATGAAGATCGAAAAGGTCGCATCAGATGACAACATTGCAGATCCGCTGACGAAGACTATTTCATAGTAGAAGTTTGGGAAACATATACATAGTTCAGGTGTTAGATGCTTGAGTGACTGGCTATAGGCCAAGTGGGAGATTGTTAGACAATTATGACCCATAGCGTCACTGTTTATAAGAGACATTGTGTTTTTGTACAAAATTAACTATGTAGTAATGAAATTGCTTTTTACCGTTTTGTAATTTATTTACTTTGAGATATAAATGGTAAAAGTCCTTATGATTAGTTTCGGGTTGGGATGATATGAGACAGTATCAACCCATAAAGGTTTAATCATTAAATATCTCTAGTCGTAGTATTATCGAGATTGGACATCGATAATGCGGTATAGACTAGTATTGCATGTGTGCGCATTGTGAGGGCATAACGTCATAGTTCTCATATATTTAAGTATTGGATACTTATGCAAGTGCGATTGGAGGTCGTGTTTTACCGATGGTATGGAAAACAGCTTCGTTCTGGATTGACCCCGCGGAATCCCATTGGTAGTATGTATATGTGTCTATGGGAGTCCGCTTCAGGGTAGGTGTATTTGGTCTTAACCTGAGACTTGCATCGCTAGTACTTGCGACAATCGGTAAACTTTGGTTTTGGTCGTCCAGGGCTTTAACAGGTTCTGTGTACACCCCTACTAGGTTTATTGAGAGTCATACTGTATTGGATGTGATGTCAAGACGGAAGTATCACTTCAGACATATGGAGATGATGATCACGCAGGGATTCAGAACTAGTTCTCTATTGTGTTGCAACCATCGGGATAATATGACAAGGTCAAGATTATCCGATTCAAAGAGACTAGTTGCATGATATCCGATATGTGCTTCGTACGGGGCAGACACTGATCCAGCCCCAGGCCTTGCACGTGACATCCGATACTGGATCGCAATACGAAATACTATGTATACTACGCCTGACATAGATTATATATTCCAGTAAGAATATTTCTGGAGAATTGGGTAGGCACGATGCTTTGCTAGAAGCCAACAATGTCTTGTAAATCGGTAAGCACGTAGTACGAGGTACTCACTTTATCGGATAGTCCGATAACCGGATTTACTGCCAACATAGCCATATATCTCTTGGGTCGCTTCCTAAAGATTCACCGATGATAGTTGACTTAAATTATAATTAATCTGGGATTAATTTAGAGAGAGAAAATTAATATGGGATTAATTGGGGCTTTATTTAATCTGGGATTAAATGTGTTCAGTAGAGAGAGAACGCAATTAATTTGGAATTAATCGGTAAAATAAATTTAATAGTTAAATTTGATTTTTCTATTTAATTTATTCGAATGGGCTAAAATTAATATATCAGATATATTAATATAAATTGGATTTCGTTACGAAATTAAAGTCGGACTTTAATACGAACGAACGAATTAATTTAGAATTAATTCGTAACAATGTTCATAATATATTTCCGAGGCATCGTTATGTAATTAAATTAGATTTAATTATTTAGCGACGAAAGTTCATTTAATCGGATTAAACGGAACCGAGCCACGGTAAATATGCGTAGAGATATTTGAATTTTGAATTCAAATAGTGGGGCCCGCTTCTCATGTGTGGTAGGTGGAGGGTAGTTGGCATTAAAGCCAATACCACTTGCTTTTGAACCACCTTGTAATGGTTTTGGTGAAACCATTTACCCAACCACCTAGTTTAGGTGAAAAGGGTAAAAGGGTTTTTACCAAAACCAACTATCTCTCTCATTTTTTGTTAGACACATCAAAACACAAAAACCCTAGTTCTTGGAGAGCCTTGGGCGAGACCTTCATCTTTCTCTTCACTTGGATTTTGTTCTTCAAATCAAAAGCTAGCACTTTAGCAAGTCAACAAAGGTGATAGGGAAACCAACTCAAAGCTTAGAATCAACATTCAACTTGGATCTTGGAGATCAACAACTCAAATTTTTTGAAGCTCAAATCCGTTCGTTGTAAGTATTCCGCAACTTATAACGTTATTAAGCCATGTTTTTTTCATGCTTATTAGATCCTTGGCATGTTCTAGGAACACTAACAGGAGCTCCATTACCGCATGCTAAACCTCATTCCTAAGATGTCGCGGTGGTGATAATTGGATTAGGAGTAGTTCCGTTAGCAGCTGAGCCCATTCCATTGTATTGTGATAATAACGGGGCTATAGCGCAGGCTAAGGAACTGCGGTCTCATCAACGATCCAAGCATGTTCTTCGACGTTTCCATCTAATTCGTGTCGAGAAGGTCACATCAGAGGACATTATTGCTGATCCGCTGACGAAAGCTATTCCTCAGTAAAAGTTTGAGCGACATGTACATAGTTCAGGTATTAGATGCTGGAAGTGGGAGATTGTTAGACAATTATGACCCATAGCATCACTATTTGTAAAAGACATTGTGGTTTTTGTACAAATTAACTATGTGACAATGGAAATTGCATTTTATCATTTTGTAATTAGATTACTTTAATAAATAAATGATAAATTCCTTATGATTAGTTCCGAATTATGGGATATGAGACAGTATCAATCCATAATGGTTTAATCATTAAATATCCCTAGTCGTAGTATTATCGAGACTGGACATCGATAATGTGGAATAGACTAGTATTACATTTCTGCATGTTATGGAAGCGTAATGGCATAGTTCTCATATATTTAAGTATTGGATACTTATGAAAGTGGGATAGGATGTTGTGTTTACCGATGGTATGGAAATAGCTTCGCTCTGGATAGACCCGTCGAAATCCCATTGGTAGTATGACTATGTGTCTATGGGAATCCGATCAGGGTAGGTGTATTTGGTCTTAACTTGAGACTTACATCGCTAGTACTTACGACAATCAATACGCTTTGGTTTTGATCGTCTAAGACTTTAACAAGTTCTGTGTACGCTTCTTCTGGGTTTATTGAGAATCGTTGTGTATTGGATGTGATGTCAAGACAGAAGTATTACTTCAGTCATATGGAGATGATGATCACATAGGTGCTCTAATATGTTACAACCATCGAGATAATATGACAAGGTCATGATTATCCGATTAATAAGACTAGTTGCTTGTGATCCGATATATGGTTCGTACGGGGCAGACACTATTCCAGCCCCAGTCCTTGCATGTGACATCCGATACTGGATGGTAATAAGCAATACTACGTATACTACGCTTGACATGGATTATATATTCCTTTAAGAATATTTCGGGAGAATTGGGTAGGCACAGTGCTTTGCTAGAAGCCAATCATGTCTCGTAAATCGGTAAAAATATAGTACGAGGTACGTACGTGTTCGGATAGTCCGACGACCGGATTTACTGCCAACATATCCAGTGATCTCATGGGTCGCTTCCCGAAGATTCATCGATGACATATGATTCGAACATAATTAATCTAGGATTAATTACAGAAAGATTTTTTCTGGGATAAAATACTATTTGAAGAGAGAGAACGATTAATTTGGAATTAATCGATAAAATTGGATTTTAATTAAACGAAATTAGATTTCGACGCAGAATTAAAATTGGATTTTAATTCGGGCGAATGAATTAATTTAGAATTAATTTACGAGGGACGCGAATAGTAATTTTGCTAGGCATAATTATTTAACTAAATTTGATTTAATTAACGTCGCAACGAAAAAATCGTTAATTCGAAATTAACGAACCCAAACCCGAAATATATTCGCGGGCCCACTCGGATTTTGAATTAAAGTGGGGCCCACGAGTCACATCGCTAGTCACATCAATGTCACTTTAATGATGGAAGTCTTGTCAACCTTTTTGGTGAAAGACATCTAGTCATTTTGTGATGGGCGTAGTTGTAACATCCCGCCTAGGCCAGGATGCTATCGGCAGGAGACAGGCTAAACCCATCTCCATAAGCCTCTGAATCTAACGAAATTTCGGCATGATGTATTCGTAACATCATGCAACCTGGCTTGTAGCCAGCACCCAAATACAACCAGAACATAATCAACTCGGACTCAGGCCGAAAACTCAATATTAAAACATTATCTACGAGGCCTCAGGCCTGAACTCAAAAACAAAATTCAAATACTTGGCCTCCGGCCAGAACTCAAAATAAACTATGCTATTACATGATTTATACATATATAATACCAATACAAGTAGAAAAAATAAGGGCCGCGAGGACCCACAACTCGACCCAGGACTCGACACTTTCTTGACTGCAAGTTGGGGCGATCCACTGTCTTCAAAGTCTTCACCAAACTCCTCTACTAACCTGCACAACTACAAGAGAAACGATTTGAGTCATAATGACTCAATAAGTAATTATGCAGAAGTTTACAAACAGATATGTTTTCTATCCTTTTAATTCTCACACTACTAGTTACTGATCTTTTGTCTGAACATGCACATACATAAACTAGCTTCTGATTACAACAATCCTTAACCCAACATGTTCTATTTTATTAACTAACGACTAAAGTCTGTGACATTATACTGTGCTGCACTGATTCTTCCTTAACCTTTTCTGTAAACTTGAGCTAGTCAAATTTTGACAATTATAATCACTTCCTTTCTTTTACTGTCTTGAAATATCAACAAACCGGTCAAATAAAGCTTATTTTTTGTATCAAACATTCATCTTTATCTGTCTTACCTTCTATATGCTAACTCTATCATTGATATTCTTCACACGCAGATAATTAAAATCACTTACTTAACAAATCCCCACGCTACTATAAACATATGCAATTTAATGTACCATTTCATATATATAACCCGTGTTGTCATATACTGTCATTCACAAAGTCAATCTTATATAATTATACAAGTTATATCATTAATAACCATTATGCATATAAATGTGACAATGATATCATCCGTACATATAAGCTATATGTGACTTAAATGACATCTGAAATATAAGATTGATATGCATAACTCGTAAACTACTTTATAGAAACCTTCCTTTTCTGAAAAACTGTTCTCTAAAAACGGTTCCTAAAAACTCCTTTTTGGAAAATTTCTTTCGGAAAATCTCTTTGCTGAAAACTTTACTTGAAATCGGATTTCTACTTTAAAACTCTGAATTTCTTATAAAACTGCTGTGTACTGAAATCTGAAAACCTTATTTTAAAGATCTGAAAACTAAAACTGGAAATACTTGATGCCTAGGACCATATCTCAACTACGGCATCTCTGAAAATTGAAAATCAAAATCTGAAAACTGTTTCTGAAAACTGTGTACTGAAATCTGAAAACTGAAAACTGAAAAAAACTCTACGTCCAGGACCATAACTCAACTGGACGTCTCTATGCACCCAGGACCATAACTCAACTGGGTGTGCTCGATGCCCAGGACCATAACTCAACTGGGCATCTCTGAAATCAGGATTTCGAGACCCTGTAGCCTCTAGTCCTGCTCGAGGATCTGAGAGCGTCCCCTCAGTCCTCCACATGTGCACATGTGTCTATATCCGTCAATTCCAACAGTGTACAACTGGGATGGGTCAAATCCTAAATCCCGAATCCAAAGAATCCGTCAATTCCAAACTAGGTCTCAAGTTACATACTGGGGTGAGTTTTTATCTCATGCCCCGAAATCCACAAAATCATAATCTGTAGCTCAAGCTGTAAAAATATTTACTGAAATACGATTCTTTTCAAAAACATTTGAAATCTTTTCTTTAAAACATCTGAAATCGTTGAAAACATTATTCTCGTTTACTCAATTAATGAAAACTTAACACACACACACGAATATGCATATATGCATTCTCATGCTTTTCTCTACTCTAGTTATGATATTACTAATCATATACTTAAATACCGACTTAATGCTTGTTCAAGCTAAACAAGTTCAAATATCAACAGGATGTTCTTACAAATCCAAACATGCTATATTTATGTTATAATCATACATATCTATATATATGCACACACTAACCATCATAACGTAACTTACCTCTATAACCTACATGCTGATAGCCCACAAACCATATGTTGATATTGCATAAATTATATTCATACACACAATCAAAGTTATTTTACTACATCAATCATCAAATGTAAACAATTTCAATAGCTTAGTTCTTAAACTGACTCGCTGTTTTCTAACTATCAATTGGTGCTCGTGAATCTCATACTTTGCATAATCTATTCTTTCAGTTTCTTTATCTCTTTATATACTCGTATCTATCCTTATTTTGCTAATAGACTTATATAACACAATAAATACAATTTTCCTTCATATCTCAAGTTCATATCTGTTTATCTCGTTTATAACTCTAACCCCATTCCCTAGGGTGTAGTTTCTACATCCCCCATACCCAAGTCTTACTAAGTTATACTTGGGACCTTGTTCATTCGTCCTTTCCTAAATATACAACTGGTTTATACTTACATAGATGTCTCTATTCTTCTATATGCTCATACCTAGCCCCTACTCATACCTCTACTTATACTAGCTTATTTTATCTATATGTGCATCTTATTACAACTGTCTCTTTCTTCTACATTTATCTTTATAATAATTATATATATACTCGTTTTACGGATACACAACACACAACTCTACTATATAATTAATTTAGAACGTTACTAAACCTTGTAAGTATTAGAAGCATAAGCTACATACATGGCTAGACAAATGCCCGCGATCCGAGTCCGATCTGCCAAACAAGAAACAACGCAATGTTAGTACCGCTTTTTGCGGAACTTCCTAATCATCAACTATAAACTACGGATTTTCTCGAAATCCTCAAATCCTCACCGACTCTACGGTTTAAGTTTCATTACTCTAATACATGCTTACTCGCTATTCTAAAATGACTAGACACCTCAGGTTCTCACTTTTCACGTTTGCGGCAAAACTTGCGGAAAAGTTTCCGCAAACGCTACGGAAAGGTCTCAAACCCTCCGAACTAATTCAAAATTACCCGATTACCCTCGCAATACCATAATTACATCATAACTACATTTACGACCATCTACGCTCAATCGCGCGAGAAACACCGTTTTACTGGAATCTCAATAAATCTACCGGATCGACCATAACTCATCCGATTCACCCCGGATTCTACCATATTTATCGTTTTAACATATAAAGACATGTCCAATTTATTTCATGCAAATTTACTAAACTACGGAACTACTAGAAACATCCGAATAAAAAGCTGCAAACTTTAAAATGACGAATTCTAAACGGAGAGTCGTACCGAAATTCCGAGGCCATATTTGGACTCCCCTCGGCCATACGAACACGCTGGTGCGATCGGAACTTCGATCGGAGCTACTGTTCACGTCAGGTTACTGTTCACCGCGGCTTTCTTCCTCATTTCGCGTGCAACAGGCCGCTGTTCTCTGAATCCTCACCGCATACTCGTAGTACTCGTCGAGGGCTTCGATTTGGTAGGTGGCACGGCTCATGAAACGAACCGACGAGCCAGAAAAATGAAACCCATTGTCGCGACCATTTCCCCCAAATTCCCGCCATTCCGACGACTTGTTGGACGATCGCGGGCCACCGACAGATTCTCCGTGGCCGGACGATCCGACTGGCGCCGGTGCGCCGGCCGGCAGGGGCCGGCTGGCCGCCGGCGCCCCCACTTCTCCTTCCCTGCGCGTCGCACGCTGCAGCCCGCCCTTTTTTTGTGTTCTCATTTGGTAATTACATAATAATAATAATAATAAATGATAAAATATCTAATTCCGAAAATTACTAAGATGCCCCTACTAATAAGGGTATTTTCGGAAATCTCCTCATTTGAAGCCCTTCCAATTTGATTTTCGAAAAGTGTTCAAAACGAAAGTTGTTCGTCTCAGAAAAAAGAGTCCGATGGTTCAAGAATCAACTCGATTGGAGTTCGTTTGCTTCTTCTGTGACCATAACAGTAAACTTTACGCGTTTCACGAAAATCGCGTAACTGACTTTTGATCCCACACGTTTTCCAACGGGACGAAAATTCATAATCTATTATTCCAACTCATATAACATCGCTTAAACTCTTATTCTTCATTACCATCCCATTCCCGAGACCATAACGTCGGTCTGGGAATCCTCTAGAACAGTCCCGAAAATCTGGGATGTTACATTCACCCCTCCTTATAAAAATTTAGTCCTCGAAATTTCTCCGTCATTGTGTCTGCTGATTCATACCCGGTCACATATGCCGAAACTATTTTACTCTAAATTCTACTGATATAACTTCTCGGTCTCAAATGTAAACTACCCACTGTCAATAAACTAGAATCCATAATGACTTGATGACGGCTTTAAACTAACTGTATCGATCTAGTTCTCAAATCTGACTATGCTAATCTGGTTCTTATCTCTAACTATACTGTTCTGGATCTGATCTCGAATCCTCTGGCCTCACAAGGGCCATTTACTGATACTATCTGATCCTTGCAGATTCACTGCTTAAAGGGTGTAAAAGTACTAACTTGATCTAATCTCCTCTCATACAGAGTAACTAACCTATACACATTAATGAGCCACCGATGGACTCATATCCAAGCAATCAAAATTTTAATGGACTCATATTACATTTGGACTTAATGGAATGATTTAGGCCCAATTTTGATCCAATCCAATTGGCCTAAACCAACTT
The DNA here is from genome assembly GCA_019454045.1 of Zanthoxylum bungeanum. Lineage (NCBI taxonomy): Eukaryota > Viridiplantae > Streptophyta > Magnoliopsida > Sapindales > Rutaceae > Zanthoxylum > Zanthoxylum bungeanum. The sequence goes on along the minus strand of SKCR01031727.1, from coordinate 105,886 downwards.
GGCCAAACTAAGCCCATTATGCCAAAATACAACAATATCAAGCCCAATTCAAAATCAAGCCCATTAATTAATTTTTAATATTCTAAATTTTAAAATTCAATTAACTAAAGTGTAATACATCAATTAATTTAAAAATCCATATTTCCAAAATATAATTTAATAATTAATCATGTTCTCATTTGTTCAACTTATGTCCAACATTTTTGAATCAAAAATCATATCATTACATGCAAGGAAGCTCACGGCATTCATAGGGTTTTCATGTGCGATTTTGTTTTCAATCCGATTGATTTACAAATTAACATTTTCCCAGTGTTTCATGTCATCCAATGATCAAAGAAATAAAAAATACAAAGACTTCCAAGGGTAATATACATTCAGCCATGCCAAGTATTGGGTGAAAAATTGATCCAATCCATTTTTCTCAAAATTGATCACAAACAACTCCAAGTCATCCATATATAAGCATGCTCAAACAAGTAATTTAGTCAAACCATGCTCAAATCCAATTTACCCAAATTTTACCCTAAAATATTTCATGCTTAAACAAGGCTCTATGATACCATTAATGGTTTCTATTGATGTCCCAATATCATATTAAGCCATGAAATAGAATGAATACAATAAAGAAATATGGCGGAAACACACTTACAATGATCGGATTGGATGTGATGCTCAACAAAATTTTCTCATTCCCTTTGAGTGTATTCGGCCAAGCCCTTGTTTTTGTTGATGATGATCTACAAGCTCCAAGCTTTAATGGAAATCCACGCTCTAAGATAAGCTTCACTATCACCTTGTTTGATCCTTTGAATGTGCTAGCAAAAGATGAAAGAAAATCCAATCTTCCTTCACCTTGATGGAGTTCACGGCAATGCAAGAAATGGAGAGAGAGAGTTTTATGTTTTGTAACTTGTTTTCTAAAAAAAATTACCAAAACAATTACCCAAACATTTGGTATATGCTTTAAAAAAGTCAAAGCAAATTTTTGGCTCCAAAATGGCATTAAATGCCCACACCTATTTCCATAATGAATAGTGACAGATGTAACTCACAAAAAGTGACTTTGACATCTATCACCTTTATATGACAAGAGATGTGACTCGCGATGTGACTTGTGGGCCCCACTTTAATTCAAAATGCGAGTGGGCCTGCAAACACTTTCGGGCTCGGTTTCACTAATTCCGAATTAACGAACTTCCATCGCGATGTAATTAAATAATTATGCCTAGCGAAATTACTATTCACTTCGCTAACGAATTAATTCTAAATTAACTCGTTTGCCCAAATTAAAATCTAATTTTAATTCCGCGTCGAAATCCAATTTCGTTTAATATATCGAATATATTATTTTTTCGATTAATTCCAAATTATTCTTTCTCTCTTTTCAAATAGTACTTTAACCAAGATAAAGTCTCTCCGCAATTAATCCAGATTAATTAAGTTCGAATCATACGGCATCGGTGAATCTTCGGGAAGCGACCCAAGAGATCTCTGAATATGTTGGCAGTGAATACTGTCGTCGGACTATCCGAACACGTACGTACCTCGTACTACATTTTTACTAATTTATGAGACAAGGTTGGCTTCTAGCAAAGCGCCATGCCTACCCAATTCTCCAGGAATATTCTTACTAGAATATACGATCCAGTATCGGATGTCACGTGCAAGGCATGGGGCTGGAATAATGTCTGCCCTTTACGAAGCACATATCGGATATCAAGTAACTAGTCTATTTGAATCGGATAATCATGACCTTGTCATATTATCCCGATGGTTACAACACAATAGAGAACCAGTTCTGAATCCCTACGTGATCATCATCTCCATATGTCTGAAGTGATACTTCCGTCTTGACATCACATCCAATACACTACGATTTTCAATAAGCCTAGTAGAGGCGTACACAGAACCTGTTAAAGCTCTGGACGACCAAAACCAAAGTTTACCGATTGTCGCAAGTACTAGCGTTGCAAGTCTCAGGTTATGACCAAATACACATATCTTGAAGCGGACTCCCATAGACACATATACATACTACAAATGGGATTCCGCGGGGTCTATCCAAAGCGAAGCTGTTTTCCGTACAATCGATAAAACACAACCTCCTATCGTACTTGCATAAGTATCCAATACTTAAATATATGAGAACTATTTCGTTATGCCGTCACAATGCGCATAAGTGCAATACTAGTCTATTCCGCATTATCGATGTCCAATCTCGATAATACTACGACTAAGGATGTTTAATTATTAAACCTTTATGGATTGATACTGTCTCATATCATCTCAATCCGGAACTAATCATAAGGACTTTTACCATTTATATATCAAAGTAAATAAATTACAAAACGGTAAAAGGCAATTTCATAACAACATATTTAATTTTGTAAAAAAACACAATGTCTTTTACAAACAGTGACGCTATGGGTCATAAATGTCCAACACCTGTCATATTGAAGAGCAAAGAGATAAGCATCTTTAAAAAGAGTGGGCTAAAACAAACCTGATTGAAGGACTTTGCTGTAGTTTTGTTCATGCTGAAGTGTTCGCTAAATGGTGGTGAATGACAATGTTTGCATAACACTGTTGAACTCCTTCTGTGGAACACAACGTTTTAGTATTCCTAGAACATGCCAATGATCTATTAAGCAAGAATATGTGTGAATAAGATCATTAAAAAGGTGTGGAATGACTTACAATGATCGATTTGATATTAAAAATTTGTGTATGTTGAAGCTCCAAGCTCCAAGTGATGTTTCCAACCCTTGAGTTAGTTTCCTTATCACCTTAGAAGACTCCTTGAAGTGCTAGCTTGTTTGATCTTGTAACAAAATCAAAGAGTGAATGGACAAAAGGTCACACCAAAATGTTGGGGTTTGTGAGTTGTTTTGCTTGTTATTTTGTTGGAAGAGAGAAAGCATTTGGTTTTGTTAAAGGGTTTTACCCTTTTCACCCAAAACCAAGTGGTTGGGGTTTTGGTTTCACAAAAACCAAGTGGTTGGAAAGTAGTGGTTTTTGGCATAAATGCCAACTACTCTCCCAACCACCACTTCACACATGTGAAGTGGGCCCCACCCTTTTGAATTCAAAATTCAAAAAGTCTCTAAGAATATTTATCGTGACTCGGATCCGTTTAATTCGACTAAATGAATTTTAGTCGCTAAATAATTAAATCTAACTTAATTAAGTAATTATGCTTCACAAATATATTACGAATGTCGTTTACAAATTAATTCTAAATTAATCTGTTCACTCGTATTAAAGTCCGACTTTAATATCGCATTGAAATCTAATTCCAATTAATATATCCGATATATGAATTTTAGCCCATATAAATAAATTAAATAGAAAAATCTAATTTAACCATTAATCTTTTACCGATTAATTCCAAATTAATCGCGTTCTCACATCCGAACAAATTTAGTCCCAGATTAAATAATACCTCAATTAATCCCAGATTAGTTCTAATCGAGTTGTTGGAAACGCTTTCCTCACGCAGCGGAAGCAGTTAGGCCCACGGATCGAACTTGAAAAATTTTTATGCTTTGCCCTTCCTTGCTGAATGGTACCAATGGGTATACTGAAAATTTGCTTCTATTTTACACAAGATTTCAGCCCCGGAATGCCCCTGAAACTGTCCCCGAACAGCCCCGTGAACTACAGTGAAATAGCGGACTGTTTTGCACCCGTTACAAGCGTGAACTGCAACCAAACCAGTCCAAAATTTGCGTGATTTGTTGTAGGGTTTAGGTATGATTTTTTTCACTCAAAAACAATCCTAAATCATCCCCAAAAGGTCCCCAAGGTTCTTCCCAAATTCCGAATTAAAACAAAATAAAACCGATCCCCAGTTTTACAAGGGATGCGCACGGTAGTGAGGAATTTACTGCCTCAATACCGTGACTTGCTGGAGAGAGGGAGAAAATGATTTCCAATGCCACAAGATCTTCCGAGCTATATCTTGTTACCAATGGAGGGTAGTGTGGGCTACGTTCACAAATCAAGTCTCTAAACGTTTTTGAGATCTAATCACACACCAAGATTATTTTTCTTGTTCTTCAATAATCTTTTTCAACTTTTGAGAGCATAGAGAAGAGAAGGAGGTGGCTAGGGTTTTCTATTGTAGAGATCTAAAAAGAAAAAAAAAATATATTTTTCCTTGTATACTTAGGGTATTTGTTTCATAAAATAAATCAAACATAGTCTCCCACCTCCTACAAAATTCGGCAATGGCAAGGATTTTAATTAAATTTTTGTTTCCAAAACAAACAAATCCTATTCCTTATACATCAAGGAATTCGGCCATAGCTAAGATTTCTTCATTAATTTTGTTTCCAAAACAAACAAATCTTATTCCTTATTGACCAAGGAATTCGGCCATGGCTAAGATTTCTGCATTAATTTTGTTTCCAAAACAAACAAATCCCATTCCTTATAGATCAAGGAATTCGGCCATGGCATAGATTTCTTAATGAAATTTGTTTCCAAAACAAACAAACCTTAGCCTTATTAAATTATATCATATATAATTCAATATTATATCTTTAATAATTATCATATAATTATTAATGCCATATATTAACTTTTAATGTATAGTTTCAAGTGTGACGCAATTAATATTATTAATCATATTAATAATATTTATTCTTTGTGAGTATATGATTGGACTATCCAATTATATTAACTCGGCTATAATATATCGAGCTAGCACGAGGACCAAATGGACCTACGGTTCCAAGCACCAATAATCTTGAAATATTAATTAAGCTCTTTATTAAATATTCTGAATTATTAACTCCGGGTTATTCCACTAAAAACTCGAAGTTGCACTCTCGTTGCCGTAGATGAAATATTAAGTGGAACCAAGTCGGTGTCCACCGATATAGTCATTGCATACGAATTGTTCCTTCACGAGTATCTCGTAATTAGAGCTGGCTCATGATGTCCGTTATACCCCTCTTAATTATTTTTACTTAAGTACCATTGATTCTCTAATGAACGATTTATTCATACTATTATGAATATTAATCTTTCTATTCGTAATAGAAATATTTGAGCGCTCAAATCATTCAAGTACCGAATCAACCCTTAAGAAAGATATTCATCTACTTCTCGCAAGAAGGAGTGAACTCCATATCTATATGTCTATGTAAAACGTTCCCAGCTACAAAACAAACTGTGCCCCCAAAGTACGTATCTATTGGTTGGGACTGCAACACCAACCTCGCCTTTGTAAATCAAAGGACACAACCTGCCATGCAGGAGTTCGTAGTACTTAAGATCAATCCATATGACCATCAAGTAGATTGAAATGACTTTCTTTGCTTAACGGATATTATAAGAATGTCATTTCTCTCTGGGTCCAGTCCTATATGATCGCATCATACAAGGTGCCTCCATTCTCATGTCTCTACAAGGACGATCCAGATTAAGATCGCCATACAAATATAGAATGGACCGCAGCTATAGATAAACCACAAACAGAATACCCGGTTTGTTTGCTCTCTATGGACTATTTAAGATTACTAACTTTATACTTAAATCCCCTGGTGTATGACACTCATACAATAAGTCTGAAGGTACATAAGTAATCTACGGTATTAACAAAGATATATAATATGCGAAAAATAACAAACAATTTGATAAATGAATAATGCATCATTTTATTTCAAAACACAAGAAATCGTTTACATCAAATGTAGCTCTAGGGCAAACATCCCAAAAATCTCCCACTTGCACTAGAGCAAATAGGACATGTCACGTAATCCTAGACCATCTAGGTGACCTTCAAAAACTTTAGCCGGTAAGGTCTTTGTAAATGGATCAGCAAGGTTCTCTGAGGATGCGATCTTTATAACGGTAATGTCTCCTCTCTGTACTATCTCCCTGATGAGATGATATTTCCTCTCTATATGCTTTCCACTCTTGTGGCTTCTTGGTTCTTTGGAGTTTTCCATCGCTCCACTATTATCGTAATAGAGGGTGAGTTGTCTATCTATATCTGGAACAACTTCCAGATCTCCCAAGAATTTACGGAGCCAGACTACTTCCTTAGCCGCTTCACAAGTCGCTACATATTCAGCCTCCATGGTGGAGTCGACAATGCAAGATTGCTTTATGCTCCACCATACAATAGCCCCACTGTTGGACAATTATGACCCATAGCGTCACTATTTGTACAGATCATGGTGTTGTTGTACAAATTAACTATGTGATAAAGGAGATTGCACTCTTATCATTTGTGATTGGATCACCAAGATGTATAAATGATGAGAGGTCCTTATGATTTGTTCCTTGATTGAGAATGATATGAGACAGTATCAATCAACGAATGATAAATCATTAAATATCCCTAGTCAGAGTATTATCGAGATTGGACATCGATAAATACGTAAAAGATTAGTATTGCACTTATGCGCGTTGTGAGGGCACAACGACATAGTTCTCATATATTTGGGTATAGGATACTCATGCAAGTGTAATAGGAGGTTGTGTTTCACCGATGGTACGGGAGACAGCTTCGCTCTGGATAGACCCCCTCGGAATTCCATTGGTAGTATGACTATGTGTCTATGGAAGTCAGGAATCAGGGTAGGTGTATTTAGTCTTAACCTGAGACTTGCACCGCTAATACTTGCGACAATCAATATACTTTGGTTGCTGTCGTCCAGGGATTTAACAGGTTCTGTGTACGCCAATACTGGGTATATTGAGAATCGTAGTGTGTTGGGTGTGATTTTAATACGGAAGTATCACTCCAGTCATAGTGGAGATGATGGTCACGTAGGATACGGTATTAGTACTCTTAAATGCTGCAGCTATCGGGATAAAATGACAAGGTCAGGTTTATCTGATTATAGAGACTAGTTACCAGACATCCGACATGTGCTTCGTACGGGGCAGACACAATTCCAGCCCAAGGCCTAACACGTGATCATCGGATACTGGACAGAAATACGCAATACTACGGTATACTACGCCTGATACATATCCTTTATTCCTGTAAGGATATTTCCGGAGAATTGGGTAGGCATGGCGCTTTGCTAGAGGCCAACCTTGTCTTGTAAATCGGTAAAAATGTAGTACTTGGTACTTACGTGTTCGGATAGTCCGACGACCGGATTTACTACCAACAAATCCGGGGATCTCATGGGTCGCTTCCCAAAGATTCACCGATGACGTATAACTCGCACTCTATATTAATCTGGGATTAATTAGAAGAGAGAGAAAAATAATCTAGGATTAATTACGGGATATTTTATCTAGGATAAAATATCATTAAAGAGAGATAACGATTAATTTGGAATTAATCGGTAAATTAATATATTTGATATATTAAACGAAATAAGATTTCGACGCGGAATTAAAATTAGATTTTAATTCGGGCGAACGAATTAATTTAGAATTAATTCGTTAGCGACGTGAATAGTGAATTCGCTAGGCGTATCATTTAATTACGACGTAACGGGAAAATCATTAATTTGGAATTAACGAACCCGAGCCCGAGAGTGATTGCGAGCGCATTCGCATTTCGAATTCGAGTGTGGCACGAAAGTCACATCCAGTGTCAAATCATTAGTCGCATCAAGCGTCAAATCGCTAGTCGTTTCAAGCGTCAAATCACTTGTCACTTTGAGTGATGTGACTTGACAACTTGATTGATAAAGTGACTTGACACTTGTCTTGATGTGACACGATGTGTGGTTGTTGGCTTTAAAAGGTTTGACTTTTAAAAGCCAAATTCAAATGAAATTCATTTGAAATTCAAATGAGTGTATATAATACACAAATTTGGAAACCAAACATAACTCTCTCTCTCATTTTCTTTCTTCTTGTTCACGCCAAAAGGGGCTGAAAAACTTACTGGTTTTTCAAGGAAATACCGTGAGTTAGGAAGCATGGAGTTGGGTTTTTGTGGCAAAAACCGCAAGTGCTAGCTGATGAGCGGAAAATATATCAATATTTACCGGCTCTTTAACTTAATATTTTATTTAGTTTCTCGGGTTTAATGAACTTTTTGATGTGTTTTAGTTTATTTTGAAGATAAAATAATATCGGGTCTCAATGAAATCATTTAGGATGAAATATGGGTCAAATAATGGCAATTATTGGACTTGATATTTTAATTTTGGAAATTGGAAACTTGAAAGGGCGTTTTGACGAAGTGCAGTTTTGGAAATTCCAGTTTTGCGCATCAGTCGTATTTTCGGCATAACCTTTTACTCAGATATCGGATTGAGCTGATTCAAGTTCCAGATTAAAGAAGACTCAAAGATCTACAACTTTTAAGGACAAAATAATTTCGAATTCGGAAGATTGCATGCCCGAAATTGATGAACCATCCAGAAGTGTGTAGTGTGTAATTATTAAAGTCACTTTCAATCATTTTCAAAGCAAAAAATAAATTAATAAATAAATAATAAAAATTATCAAATCATCACCAAACATGATAAGAGATTAGTGGAGCAATTAATAATGGATTTGGTGGAGCAATTAGTGGAGCAATTAATAATTGATTTGGTGGATGATTTGATGGAGGCAAAATTTTGCCTATCAATACAAAGCTATTTCATTTGTAAAATTAATACTTTCTTCTAAGGAATTCCTTAAGAATACTAAGAAGATTGTATCTTGTTTGTTTATTTATAGCTTTTAGTAATTAATTTTCGCTTTCGCATTTTCTTTTCTTTACTTTTCAGTTTTTACTTTCCGCAATTTACTTTTACGCACAGTACTTTTCTTTCTTTAATTTTCAATTTTTACTTTTCAGTAATTTACTTTTCAGCAATTTACTTTTTAGCAATTTACTTTCAGCATTTACTTTTCAGCATTTTATTTTTAGTCCTAAAATTTTCAGTATTTTACTTTATGTCTTTTATTTTAATTAAGTTTTTTTTACTACCCGTAAATATGTGTCATAACTAAGCCAGTTATCTGGGGTTGTGATGAAATCCAATATCACCGGTTTATAAGGGGTTAGATTATAGCTTGGGTAATATAAAGATTTATTTATTGAGTCTTAAACTTAATGCTTTTTCATTAACTGGCCATTAATAAAATTGATCTGGTAAATCTAAAATGAACTAGACATAGGGATTTTAGGTTTCAGCCTTAGACTCAATAGCCACGATCTTCCTTGAGGATAGATAACCCTTTAATAGATTTCCTTACAGGATAGGAATATACCTGTCGGGCGGGGGTAGCCATAATTTGAACTTAAACTTAATGAATCCAGATAATTTGGTTGACATAGACATATGGTTCAATTGGGTTAAACTGGGTATTTGTGTCTGACCATCGACAGAGGCTTACACATAATTTAGTTTTCCAGGTTAATAAATCAATATGTTACCCAACTATAAGATAACCACTTCATCTTTAAAATGATATTGGAAGAAATCACAACCCTAGATAGTTTTTAATATTGAATTTTCTTAAAACCTATTTTCGAAAAATTTATTTCTTGCTTTTAAATTTAGAATCGTCACTATTTCAAATCAATCAATCAACCTGTTAGATACTAGTAATCATTTGACCTCATAAAATTAATAGTTTTGATATTAAGTCCTCGTGGGATCGATATTTTTATACTACTTGAACGATACGTGCGCTTGCGTTATACGTGTTGTGTTTACGCCGGTCAAGTTTTTGGCGCCGTTGCCGGGGACTTATTTATCTTTTACTATTAGTTTAGGGGTTAGATACCGTTACTTGTATCTAATTTCTTTTTACTTATTGTCGTTATTTTCTTGTGTTTCAGGTTCTCAGAAACTTCATGAGACGAACCAGAAGCTTTGAACTCCGACCGCTTGACCCAGAAATTGAAAGAACCATCAGACAGTTGAGAAGGAAAGGCGAGAAGGCCAAGAAGCTTTAGTCAACATGGAACCTGAACCTTTGAACGTTGCACCACCAATTCCCATTCGAGACAGAACCATTCCGGTGATTGACAGACTCATTTCTTGCATTGTACTTCCTCCCTTACCAGCAAATGCGTGTGACATCAAAACATGCATTCAGATGATTCAACACTCAGTTCAGTTTGGGGGGAATGCAACTGAAGATCCGAATTCCCACATCAGCAACTTCCTGGAAGTTTGCGGCACTTTTAATTACAACCGAGAAGTGGAAGAAGCAATGAGACTGTGAGTTTTTCCATACTCCTTGAAGGACAGAGCTAAAGCTTGGCTACATTCACTACCACCAGGTTCTATCACAACTTGGAACACTTTAGCCACCAAATTTCTTGCAAAGTACTTTCCACCAGCCAGAACCGGAAAGCTGAGGAATGACATCACATCCTTTGTACAACAAGATTCAGAATCTCTCTGCGAAGCTTGGGAAAGGTATAAAGATTTACTCCGAAAATGTCCTCACCATGAGATTCCAAAATGGCTTCAAGTCCAAACATTCTATAATGGGCTTTCTGGAATAATGAGAACCACAATCGATGCTGCTGCTGGAGGAGCTTTAATGGCAAAAGGAGAAGATCAAGCCTGAGACCTAATCGAAGAAATGGCCAACAACAATTCCTTGTGGCCAACAGAAAGAAGCATGATCCAAAGAATTGCAGGAATTTATGAAGTTGGAGCAAACACAGCAGTGAATACCAGGCTGGATCAGATATGCAAATGTCTAGAAACACTTAGCATGCAAGTTGTGAACATCGCTGGAACCACAAGTTCACCATATGGAGGAGCACCAGAACCAAACCAACATGAAGAGACGGTGAATTATGTCAACAATTTCAACAGACAGGGAAACAATCCATATTCCAACACCTACAACCCAGGGTGGAGGAATCATCCTAATTATCATGGAGCAACAATTCAGGCCAACAGTAAAACTATCCACCACCTGGATTCCACCAGCAGAACAAAGGCCAGGAGCATGAAAACGAACCAGAAATGAAAGAATGGTTTGCAGAGATGTTCAAAAAGCAAGAAGCAAAATATGATGCTATGTTTGAAGCTCAAACATCATTCAATCAAAGCCAATCAGCTTCTATTAAAGCACTGGAGAATCAAATGGGACAACTGGCAAATGCTCAGAGTTACAGACCGCCAGGTACCCTTCCTAGCAACACAGAGCCAAATCCAAGAACATGGGGAAGGAGCAATGTCATGCCATCATGTTAAAAAGCGTACTGAAATCAACAAAGATGTTGGAGTCAATTCAACTGCTGAGGAAGTTCCAAAAGAAACAAAGCAACAGATGGAGGAAAAAGAAGCAAAGGAAAAAGAACATATCACTCCACCTCCACCTTTTCCTCAACGTCTTCAGAAGAAAAATTGGACAAGCAATTTTCCCGGTTCCTGGAAATCTTCAAAAAGCTGCATATCAACATTCCATTTGCAGAAGCGTTGGAAAATGCCCACCTATGCCAAATTCATGAAAGATATTCTTTCACGAAAGCGGAGATTGGGAGATTACGAGACAGTAGCATTATCAGAAGAATGCAGTGCTATCATTCAGAGGAAACTTCCCCCGAAGTTGAAAGATCCTGGCAGTTTCACTGTTCCTTGCGTCATAGGAGAACATAACTTTGGTAAGGCTTTGTGTGATTTAGGTGCGAGTGTTAACTTGATGTCTTTTTCTATTTTCAGGAAATTACAGATTGGAGAAACAATGCCAACTTCAGTCTCACTGCAACTTGCTGATAGAACGCTCGTATTTCCAAGAGGCGTAGTTGAGGATGTGCTGGTCAAGGTTGACAAATTCATTTTCCCAGCAGATTTTATTGTCCTTGATATGGAGGAAGACGCAGACGTGCCAATCATCCTTGGGAGACCATTCTTGGCTACAGGTCGAACCATTATTGATGTACAAAAAGGAGAATTAACCATGAGGGTACATGACCAAGAAGTAACATTCAATGTTTTCAAAGCCATGAATTTCCCAGATGATGAAAAAAGGAGGAATGTTTCAGACTTGATGTGATACACAGTACCGTTCAGAACTCTGATGAAAAACAAAGTTCTACTGACAAACTTAAAGCATGTCAATTACCTGTGGAGCCTGAAGATAAAGCGCACTACGTACTGAAAGAGCCAATTCTGGCTCTACAAACAACAGAAGAGAAAAATTTCCACCAGCTCAACGAATTGGAGGAATTTCACAATCAGCCTTTTGAGGATGCCAAATTGTACAAAGAAAAGGGCAAGAAACGACATGATAAGAAGTTAGTGCGCATACAACTGGAACCAGGGCAGAAGGTACTGTTAAACAAATCAAGGGTGAAATTCTTCCCATGGAAGCCAAAATCACGGTGGTCAGGTTCACGGTGGTCAGGTCCATTTGTGATCACCAAAGTTTTACCAAATAGAGCCGTTGAGATACATGATCCTGACGCTAACAAAACTTTCAAGGTTAAAAACAAACGTGTCAAGCACTACTGGGGAGAATCATTTGAGCGACAAAAAGAAAGTGTCACACTTTCAGATCTAGCCTAACGTTCAAGAAGACACGTCTAGCTGACGACTTTAAACTTAGCGCTAGCAGGGAGGCAACCCATGCAATTTGTGTATATATTGTGATTTGGTGTGTTTTATTTTTGTGTGTTTAATTTTTGCAGGTTTAGTCATTTCAAGATGGAAGAAGCTCTCGCAAATCTTCGAAAGCAATTTCCTTCTCTCCCTCAAAAATCTCTGATGAAAGTTTACAAAGCTCGCTTGGAACGAATGAGACTACTGACGATCCATGGTGTGCCTAATGATATTCGTTGGGTAATTGAAGCACGAGTCCGATTGGCAGGTGAGTCTTCTGACTCTTTTATTTCACATCTGCCTGGTTTTGGAAGAAGCACCTATGCAAAGAAACATAGAGCTAAGCAAATGGGTGTTTGTTTCAAATGTGCACGATTTAATTGCAACACTTGTTGTCGTTCTTTAGGAATGGTGTCTAATAATCGCAAAGACAAAATTAAATTCATTAGGGATGGCTTGAGTAAGGAGTCTTTAGATGATATATCTTCGACTCTTGAGACGCATCCCAGTGGATATGTTCAGATAGCCTTTCGCAAATTACATACACAATTTCAAAAAAAGAAAGACAACTGTTAAGTCTCGGGAATCTGACTCAAAAAGACCATGTTTGCCAATTTATAAGAAAATTGGATGGGAAGCTTGTCTCTGACGCATAGACGTCAATCAAGCCGTTACTTTTCTTGTAAATATTATATATCTTTGTCTTTTCTTAATAATTGTGATTTGTTTTGTTGTTTTCTTTTAATTTTCTCCGACAGGATCCAGACCTTTTTGACTATCACGATATTAATTCGCTACTAATCGTCCTCTGGAAGATACTTGTGCTATTTTTACTCACCCTTTTCAGGTACTATAAATTCAGCCCGTCATTGCACTTTTGAATGCATCCAGAGTTGAGAAAGAAATACATATAAAAAATGGAAGCCACTTCAAGAAGACGAGTTGAAAACATCTGTGTGTTTTGCGGTAGTAGTGTTGGTACTAAACCACAATACATAGAAGCAGCACAGGAATTGGGTCGAGTTATAGCTGCAAGGAATATGCACTTAGTATATGGCGGAGGAAATCTTGGACTTATGGTGATCGTTTCAAAGGCTGTACAAGAAGGAGGCAGTTATGTTTTGGGAATCATCCCAAAACCCTTGGCAAAGGCAAATCTTATTGGATCATCAAACGGAGAGGAACTGATCGTGCCAGGTATGTCTGAATGACTGGTAGAAATGATTAACCGTGCTGATGCTTTTATTGCTTTGCCAGGTGGCTTGGGCACATTGGAGGAAATTTTTATAGTACTATCTTGGGCGAACCTGAACATACACCAGAAACCGCTTGGACTGCTCAACGTTGATGGATTTTATGATTTTCTTTGTGTGTTTCTTGATGATGCCCGAAGAAATGGGTTCGTGTCAAAACCTATGAAAGAACTCCTCTTCACTGCCAGAACTGCTCCGGATCTAATAGACCAACTCATAGCCTATGAACCACAAGTTGACCCTATCCTTTCAAAGATAAATTGGTCCGAGGACGATCGTGGTAAGAGGCGTAGGATTAATCTGGATCTTAACCTTTAATTTCCTGTAGATTTCAGCTAACCAGGTATGACCTTCTTAACTCTCCTTTTACTGTTTAAGACATTGGAGACAATGTCTCATTTAGGTTTGGGGGAGGGAATTAGTTGATCAGTACCATGTTTTTAGTTTGTGTGTTATTTTTATTTTTAGTCCAAAATTTTTCGAAAAATACAAAAAAATTGGAAAATTTTCAAAAATTACAAAAATATTTTGTGTTTTTTTTGTTTTTTTATTCTCACTAAAAATGTGAAATTGGTAAGAGGTAGCTGAGTAAGAAGTTTCCACTTCTGAGACGTATCTCAACCTATTTCGAAACAAGTTAATTTTTGTTTATTTCATTTTGAATTATTTAATTTGTAATTCTCCATAAAATTGACTAAAATGAATCTTCATATGCTTAGTTGACATATATTATCAACATACATGGTAACATACGGACATGAGCTAAAATTGAAAAGTTTGTAATATTCAGTGCTCTAGTTTAATTGGAGGAAGCATCTCAAAAAGCAATGGAGTAAAAAAAAAATTAAAAAAAATTAAAAAAAAAAAACGTCTGAGATCCGAGTTATTAAGTCTGTAAGGGTGTTTTAACACCTAGTGCCCTAAAGCCAACTGGTTTGGGAGTCACTGGCCCAAAGCTCGTTACATGGATCAAAGATGCTGCAAAAAATATATATATATCTGAAGTCTGGGTAATTAAGTCCGTAGGGGTGTCTTAACACCTGGTGCCCTAAAGCCAACTGGTTTGGGAGCCACCGACCCAACACTCGTTACATAGATGGAAGATATTGTATATAAATAAAAAATAGAGAAAAATCAAAGAAAAAATTAGAAAAATCAGAAAAATTATTCCATTGCTGCAAAAAGGTGTGAATTCTGATAAAACTTTAGGACAAAAATATTACTCTCTTATCAACTGCACTTATGACTGTTGTGGGCAAAAATGAGTTGATTAATATTTTGTTGGCTGTGTATATGGAGAATGGTAAAAATAATCGGAGAATTTACTTATTCGGTAATTTAGAATGAAACAAAATAACTAGTAACTTGGAGTAAAAGTTTCACCTGATTAGTCACTAACATCTTTATTCTCTTTTCGCTTGTCTTTTTGCTTTTGTGTGCATTAGTTTTATTACCTGTTTACTTTTGTAAAATGTTTGTGGGTATCATTGCTGTAAACCCTCACGAGACTACAACTCGTCCACTAGGGACACCTAGGGGTTTAAAGGCTTGTTGCATATGCTAAATGCAACCTTGATCCCTACGAAAGTGGCTTAGTTTAATTTTATTTTTATTTTGTTGTTTTGCTCGAGGACTAGCAAAATGTTAGGTTTTGGGGTGTGATGAGCGGAAAATATATCAATATTTACCGCCCCTTTAACTTAATATTTATTTAGTTTCTCGGGTTTAATGAAATTTTTGATGTGTTTTAGTTTATTTTGCAGATAAAATATATCGGGTCTCAATGAAATCATTTAGGATGAAATATGGGTCAAAAATGGTAATTATTGGACTTGATATTTTAATTTTGGAGATTGGAAACTTGAAAGGACGTTTTGACGAAGTGCAGTTTTGGAAATTCCAGTTTTGCGCATCTGTCGTATTTTGGGCATAACGTTTTACTCAGATATCGGATTGAGCTGATTCAAGTTCCAGATTAAAGAAGACTCAAAGATCTACAACTTTTAAAGACAAAATAATTTCTAATTCTGAAGATTTCATGACCGAAATTGATGAACCATCCAGAAGTGTGTAGTGTGTAATTATTAAAGTCACTTTCAATCATTTTCAAAGCAAAAAATAAATTAATAAATAAATAATAAAAATTATCAAATCATCACCAAACATGATAAGAGATTAGTGGAGCAATTAAAATGGATTTGGTGGAGCAATTAGTGGAGCAATTAGTGGAGCAATTAATAATTGATTTGGTGGATGATTTGATGGAGGCAAAATTTTGCCTATAAATATCAAGCCATTTCATTTGTAAAATTCATACTTTCTTCTAAGGAATTCCTTAAGAATACTAAGAAGATTGTATCTTGTTTGTTTATTTATATTTTTAGTAATTAATTTTCGCTTTCACATTTTCTTTTCTTTACTTTTCAGTTTTTACTTTCCGCAATTTACTTTTACGCACAGTACTTTTCTTTCTTTAATTTTCAGTTTTTACTTTTCAGTAATTTACTTTTCAACAATTTACTTTTTAGCAATTTACTTTTCAGCATTTACTTTTCAGCATTTTATTTTTAGTCCTAAATTTTCAGTATTTTACTTTATGTCTTTTATTTTAATTAAGTTTTTTTTACTACCCGTAAATATGTGTCATAACTAAGCCAGTTATCCGGGGTTGTGATGAAATCCAATATCACGGTTTATAAGGGGTTAGATTATAGCTTGGGTAATATAAAGATTTATTTATTGAGTCTTAAACTTAATGCTTTTTCATTAACTGGCCATTAATAAAATTGATATGGTAAATCTAAAATGAACTAGACATAAGGATTTTAGGTTTCAGCCTTAGACTCAATAGCCCACGATCTTCCTTGAGGATAGATAACCCTTTAATAGATTTCCTTACATGATAGGAATATACCTGTCGGGCGGGGGTAGCCATAATTGGAACTTAAACTTAATGAATCCAGATAATTTGGTTGACATAGACATATGGTTCAATTGGGTTAAACTGGGTATTTGTGTCTGACCATCGACAGAGGCTTACACATAATTTAGTGTTCCAGGTTAATAAATCAATATGTTACCCAACTATAAGATAACCACTTCATCTTTAAAATGATATTGGAAGAAATCACAACCCTAGATAGTTTTTAATATTGAATTTTCTTAAAACCTATTTCCGACAAATTTATTTATTTGCTTTTAAATTTAGAATCGTCACCATTTCAAATCAATCAATCAACCTGTTAGATACTAGTAATCATTTGACCTCATAAAATTAATAGTTTTGATATTAAGTCCTCGTGGGATCGATATTTTTATACTACTTGAACGATACGTGCGCTTGCGTTATACGTGTGTGTTTACGCCGGTCACTAGCACACTACGAGATATGCGAAGGTGATAGGGAAGCTCACCCATGAGCCGGGAACCGTTCGACGAAGCTTGGAGCTTGACGAAGGACCAAAAACGAAGTCAAAACAGTGAAGAAAATCTGCACTGCAGTTCACGCCAACACCAGTGAGTTTTTGGAGTCTTGTTGCTTCCGCGTCGCTCAACCGATCGATGTAAGTATTCCGCAACTTCATCGATGTGTATTCACAATGTTTTCATGCTTATAATCTATCCGGGACCTTAATAGAAACCAACAATGGTATCAGAGACTAGGTTTGAGCATGAATATTTTAGGGCTTAAAATTTGGGTAATTTGTTTTCAAGCATGATTTTGTGAAATTGGATGAATGAGTATGCTTAAAACATGTTGAATTCAATGTTGATTGGATCAATTTCATGAAAATTAATTTGGAATAATTTTCCCCAAAAATGTTATGTTGGCCGAATATTAGGGATTTTTTGGAATTCTTGGAATTTTTCATTTTGATTCATTGGATGAGTTATAATGATGTTGGATGATGTTAATTTGAGATTGAATTGGATTGAATTTTGAATTGAACATAAATCCCCAAATACCTTATGTTGGCCGAATACATATAGCCCTATAATGTCTTGGATTTTTTGATTTTGATTCATTGGATGAGTTAGAATTGATTAGGATGTTGATTTAATATCGATTGTGGGATTAATTGGATTGAAACCAAGTCGGATATAAAATCCCCTCCTTGGCCGAGACTTTGAGAAGCATGTTTGGGTTTGATTTTATTAAATTGTGTTGGACATGATTTAATGTAAAAGAGCATGATTAATTGTGAATATTGATGTTTTAGAAATGTTAATTTGGGTAATTAATCATGTGATGCACTTTGGTAATTAAATTGGAAAAATTGGATTTTTTGAAATTTAATTATTTGGGCCTAATTTTGGAAATTTGACTTTTAAAGTTGTTATTGGGCTTGTTGGGCTTTGTTGTACAAAGTTGGGTTTAGGCAAAATTGGTTGGATCCAATTAGGCCCAAAACCGCCACCATAAAGCCCAAATGCGACTTAATGGACTTTAAAATTTAATTGGGCCTAATGGGCCAAAAATTTATTTATGGGCTTATGGGGTAACTCCCGGATTGGATTTTGGTTTTGGTTTGACCCGAGTGGACCAAAAGTCCACGCCTCAAAAATCAATTAAAAGCCCATTGGACTTTAATTAAATTGACGTTGGACGTTAATCGGGCTTTGAGACCCGTTGCGATTAAATTTGGAATTTAAGTCGTAAAAGTTCATTATTAAAGTGTATTATTTAATTTGGAATTAAATAGCGAATTAGAATTGAATGCATATTAAATTGGATTTAATGATGTAGTTTAATTTAATTCAAGAATTCGTACTTTGAGTACTTATTCGGAAAGACGAGTTTAACTCGCACAAAATAAAATCGTTGTTTGAACATTGGATGATCACTAATTATCAGATTAATTAATTTGATTAGATTGATTGATAACATGCTTGTGTGAATACATGATTACGATGCATGAATAATGTATATCGGATGGATATTAGATGGGTGGGGCAATTTTGGAAATTGTACTAAATTCGATTTATAAATTGGACCTGCGTGTCCAGCCTTATCACCTCTCATTTCTTTGTATTCTCTTCTCACCTATTCCCCTCAATGTAAATGAGGTTTCTTTAGAAGTGTAGTGTAACGGGTAGAAGCAGATATTTGTGCTAGCGGGAGAGAAGAAGTGAGAGATTTGATCTAGGATCAATTGTGTAAAGCATCTATCCGCATATCATTATTACTTTTCATATATGCTTTATTATGTGTTTAGAATGCATGTTTAAGGGTGTATGATGATGAGACCTTAACAAAGATAATAAATTGGTAGCCAATTTGCACACGAAAAACCCTCAATTAATATCAAGCATTTTTCCTTCCATTGAGTGATTCTTACTCAAGATCCGAGACGGCATTGGGTTGTTGGCCAAAGTCAAGCCCTTTGTCTGTCGAAGATGTGTTTGAATCACGAGAGTTTTGTTCCATGTCAGTGTCTTGTACAAGTTGTGGTTTGTTGGCCAAAGTCAAGACCACTTCTTGTCACTCGACATTGATTACGAAGCTTTCCATGGTCAATGGGTTCCGCTTGATTGGGATCACTAGGTTTGTTGTGCCAAAGCCAAGGCTTAGTTGATTCAGAGGAAAAAGGTTAGGTAATACATTGGATGTATTGGCATATATAAGATATATGTTTCGGACTTGGATGTCCCCCTACCGGATCGAGGAATTGGATTGGATCCAATCGATCTTAGAGATCTACCTAGTTAATTGTCATACAATTTGTTGGCCAAAGTCAAGATTGTGTGGTATTTAACGGGATCCTAGCCCACTAGGAAACGCGGTTTCCCGAGTACTCGACAGAGGGTTAGAGGCTCGCCGAAAAATAGTGGGAGGCAAGAATTGAATAGGCAATACTCGTTCAATTACTCACCATACGCGCTCAAACAAATATCAATTCGTCATATAAATTAAATGTTAGTTGGACTAATATTTAAATTGTTGTTTTAACAAACAGTTGGACTGTATTATAGTTGATTATATAATTGGATTATAGTAATCAATATATTTGAATTATTAATTTCGATTTACAGTTGATTTTATAATTGGATTATAGTAATCAATGTAATTGAGGTTAATTAATTTAAATTATACTTGCTTGTATAGTTGGACTATAATAATCATTATAATATATAGTACCGCAAATCGTTGATTAAATAGTTGGACTATTAGAATCAAGATATCATCTTGGATTAAAATATTTAAATGGTTTAATTTTCAAATTGGGAATTAAATTTCGGGATGGTCTTGGAAAAATAGATAAGTTACTTTATTTGATAAAATAACTTATAATGCCTAAGCTCGGAGTTAAGCAAATAGTCGAGCATAATCTTTGGAAGATTTATGTGATGATAACTATAGTGCTTAATCCATTAAGCTTGTCAAGTAGATTCCTTAATTTCTGAATTAGAAATGAGAATTAGATTCTTAAAGTACGATAACGGAATTGAAGGATCTTCATGAATCTATCTTTAGATTTAAGAAATATTAAAATTGCAATTAATAACTCTTGGAAGGTTAATGACAAATCTCAAGGAGATAAAGTCAAAGTTTGCAATTAGGAAAGTAGCGCAAGGCGCATTTTACTTCGATATTCTAGAAGGCCAAGGCTTGGCCAAAGGCTTCTGGAGTGTTGAAAAGGGCAAAGGCAAAATCATTATAATCTTCTGGGAAGATAAAGGACATATCCAAAATGTCTGCCTTAATTGTGGCAAACGGGATCACGGAAGTGTGACTGCCGTTTGGACAAAGCAGACATGAAGGAATTAAAGAAAGGGCAAGGCTCTGACTTTAAATATGTTTGTCAAACTTATGTCCATTACTAGAATTGAAATTAGATTTTAAAATACTTGGTGTGGTACATAAATATATGTATTGATGTTCAGAATCTGCTATGAACAGGATACTGACTTCAAGCTGAGATTAATCTGCGAATCAGAAACGGGACGTAAGTTGCTGTATCGACCGTAGATACCTAAGTTTAGGAATTACCCTTCGGGTATGTACTTAAATTAGGAACTGTTATAATGTAACTAGTTTGACTAGAAACATTATCTCTATATCAGTGTTTAATCCATTGTGGATAAACCTTTATATTCTAGAACACTAAAGTGTTTCATTATATAAAGATGATATTGAGATAAACACATTAGATGTGAATAACAGTATTTATATTTTGAATATAAATATATCTCAAACATATAACATGACAAATAAATAACTCTATCTGATTTGATCAGAAGAGACTTATATATGGCATCGTTGTCTAGGACACAATTAAACAAGACTCGTATATCCACACTTTTGAAGAGTGGGTACAAGGACTGATTTGACTATTCAAATAAAGTCTACGAATCTAGTTTATTAGGTAAAGTACCTAAAACACTATTTACTTGGTAATGGTGAGAGTGCCACCGATCTGTTAGCCCTATTCATAGTGAAGTATTCTTTCAACGGATAAGCTTTAACCAGTGCAAGAACTTATTTAGAATAAGGTTCCATAAAAATATGTTTGACAGACTTCATATAGGATATGAATGGGAAAGAAACAGGGTTTCACACTCCTGAAGATTTGGGAATGCTGGGCATACGTTTGGATGATACCAAACTCGAACCCAAATCGGATAAGTGCCAAATGTAGGTTATCTTAGGGAAAACCATAAGTATAGTACTTATACATCTCACATGAGAACAATGTGATTGTTGCTCACCATGCGGTTTTCCTAAGAGGAATACCGATATGCAGTGGTAAATTGGAGGATGGTATACTCGATGAAAATCGGAGTAATACTTTCCAAGGCACGAAGTCCTCAATGGAACATAAATAGTTCATCAATGATGAAACTATACCAGCAATCTTCGAATACACAAGAACCACGTAGATCGGAGAGAATCAGAAAACAACCTGGGTATGGTTTCTGATCTCACCTAATAAAGATGTCAATATTATTGAGGAAGACAAATCGACTATGTTTTAGAAAGTGATACAATGTATCGACTCCCTTTTATGGCAAAGTGCCATGAGTCCGAAATGGATTCCATGTATACCAACTATGTTTGGACACTAGTTGATGTACCACTAGGCATTGTGCCTATTGGTACTGTAAAGGTCTTATAGGAAGACATACATGGATGGCAACATACCAACGTACTAAGCTAGGCTTGTTGCGAAAAGGTATTGTTATCAACATTGTGTTGATTACGGTTCAACCTTTTGCCTGTTGCCACTGTAAATCCATTTGGATAATGCTTGCTGAAGCTGCACGTTTCATTTATGAAATGTGTCAGTTAAAGATCAAAATCGTTTTCCTTAAATGGAAACCTTTTGGAGGATGTTTATAACATCCTGACGATTTTGTCTTACCAAAACCAGCAAACAAGGTTTGCGGGTTATTCGATCCATGTTTGGATTGAAGCAAGCATTAGGTTCTTGGAATTATCGTTTTGATGTAATCATAATGGTATATGATTTAATTCAAAATGAAATGATTCTTGTGTATATAAGAGGGTTGGTGGGAGCGCACTGACAGATGTTGTCCTATAAAAAATAATGATAATATATATTCATTTCTTGGAAATGATATTCCCATAAAATAATCGGTGAAAGCTTGGCTTTCATAGACATTCTCCATTGAATTCTTAGGAGTAACAACTTTATTCTATGAATAAAGATCTACTGGGATAGATTTGAAGTTATAAAAACTCTCTGAGAAATTATACATTGAAAAATGTACATGACCTAGTGTCCCATATACTTTGAGCAAATGGAGTCGCAATCAGGCCAATAGGACATGTCACGTAATCCTAGACCATCTAGGTGACCTTCAAAAACTTTAGCCGGTAAGGTCTTTGTAAATGGATCAGCAAGGTTCTCTGAGGATGTGATCTTTATAACGGTAATGTCTCCTCTCTACACTATCTCCTTGATGAGATGATATTTCCTCTCTATATGCTTTCCCCTCTTGTGGCTTCTTAGTTCTTTGGAGTTTTCCATCGCTCCACTATTATCGTAATAGAGGGTGAGTTGTCTATCTATATCTGGAACAACTTCCAGATCTCCCAAGAATTTACGGAGCCAGACTACTTCCTTAGCCGCTTCACAAGTCGCTACATATTCAGCCTCCATGGTGGAGTCGACAATGCAAGATTGCTTTATGCTCCACCATACAATAGCCCCACTGTTGGACAATTATGACCCATAGCATCACTATTTGTACAGATCATGGTGTTGTTGTACAAATTAACTATGTGACAAAGGAGATTGCACTCTTATCATTTGTGATTGGATCACCAAGATATATAAATGATGAGAGGTCCTTATGATTTGTTCCTTGATTGAGAATGATATGAGACAGTATCAATCAACGAAGGATAAATCATTAAATATCCCTAGTCAGAGTATTATCGAGATTAGACATCGATAAATACGTAAAAGACTAGTATTGCACTTGTGCGCGTTGTGTGGGCACAACGGCATAGTTCTCATATATTTGGGTATAGGATACTCATGCAAGTGTAATAGGAGGTTGTGTTTCACCGATGGTACGGGAGACAGCTTCGCTCTGGATAGACCCCCTCAGAATTCCATTGGTAGTATGACTATGTGTCTATGGAAGTCCGAAATCAGGGTAGGTGTATTTAGTCTTAACCTGAGACTTGCACGGCTAATACTTGCGACAATCAATATACTTTGGTTGCGGTGGTCCAGGGCTTTAACATGTTCTATGTACGCCAATACTGGGTATATTGAGAATCGTAGTGTGTTGGGTGTGATGTCAAGACGGAAGTATCACTCCAGTCATAGTGGAGATGATGGTCACGTAGGATATGGTATTAGTACTCTTAAATGCTGCAGCTATCGGGATAAAATGACAGGGTCAGGTTTATCCGATTATAGAGACTAGTTACCAGACATCCGACATGTGCTTCGTACGGGGCAGACACAATTCCAACCCCAGGCCTAGCACGTGATCATCCGATACTGGACAGAAATACGCAATACTACGGTATACTACGCCTGATACAGATCCTTTATTTCTGCAAGGATATTTCCGGAGAATTGGGTTGGCATGGCGCTTTCCTAGAGGCCAACCTTGTCTTGTAAATTGGTAAAAACGTAGTACTTGGTACTTACGTGTTCGGATAGTCCGACGATCGGATTTATTGCCAACATATTCGGGGATCTCATGGGTCGCTTCCCAAGATTCACCGATGACTATAACTCGCACTCTATATTAATCTGGGATTAATTAGAAGAGAGCGAAAATTAATCTGGGATTAATTACGGAGATATTTTATCTAGGTTAAAATATCATTAAAGAGAGATAACGATTAATTTGGAATTAATCGGTAAATTAATATATTTGATATATTAAACGAAATTAGATTTCGACGCGGAATTAAAATTAGATTTTAATTCAGGCGAACGAATTAATTTAGAATTAATTCGTTAGCGATGTGAATAGTGAATTTGCTAGGCGTAATCATTTAATTACGACGCAACTGGAAAATCGTTAATTTGGAATTAACGAACCCGAGCCCGAGAGTGATTGTGAGCGCATTCACATTTCGAATTCGAGTGCGCCACGCAAGTCACATCAAGCGTCAAATCATTAGTCGCATCAAGCGTCAAATCGCTAGTCGTTTCAAGCGTCAAATCACTTGTCACTTTGAGTGATGTGACTTGACAACTTGATTGATAAAGTGACTTGACACTTGACTTTATGTGACATGATGTGTGGTTGTTGGCTTTAAAAGGTTTGACTTTTAAAAGTCAAATTCAAATGAAATGCATTTGAAATTCAAATGAGTGTATATAATACACAAATTTGGAAACCAAACATAACTCTCTCTCTCATTTTCTTTCTTCTTGTTCACGCCCAAAAGGGGCTGAAAAACTTACTGGTTTTTCAAGGAAAAACGGTGAGTTAGGAAGCATGGAGTTGGGTTTTTGTGGCAAAAACGGCAAGTGCTAGCACACTACGAGATATGCGAAGGTGATAGGGAAGCTCACCAATGAGCCGGGAACCGTTCGACGAAGCTTGGAGCTTGACGAAGTACCAAAAACGAAGTCAAAATAGTGAAGAAAATTTGCACTGCAGTTCACGCCAAAACCAGTGAGTTTTTGGAGTCTTGTTGCTTCTGCGTCGCTCAACCGATCGATGTAAGTATTCCACAACTTCTTCGATGTGTATTCGCAATGTTTTCATGCTTATAATCGATCCGGGACCTTAATAGAAACCAACACCCACCACCTAGGGTGAACATTGATCCAGATGTGGATTTCCTGGAATCAACATCCGTCTGAAAATCAGACTCTGTATATCCCCTTAGGATCATATCCTCATAGGAATATACTAGCATATAATCTCTCGTTCTCTTATGATACTTGAGAATGTGTTTCACAGCCACCCAGTGATCCAATCCCGGGTTTGACTGAAACCTACTGACTACTCCCACTGTAAAACAGATATCCGGTCTCGTGCATAACATGGCATACATGAGACTACCAACTGCTGAGGTGTATGAGATATGTCTCATTTCCTCAATACCCTGAGGTGTATTTGGAGACTGTTCCTTTGACAAATGAATTCCATGCCGATAAGGCAGATTGCCTTTCTTGGAATTCTGCATCCCAAATCGTACAAGGATCTTGTCGATGTAGGATGTATGAGACATAGCTAACATTCGTTTCTTGTGATCCCGAAGTATCTGGATCCCAATAACATAACTGGCCTCTCCCAAATCTTTCATTTGTAATTGCTCAGCTAGCCAGGTTTTTACGTCTGATAATATCCTTGCATCATTCCCAATGAGTAAAATATCAACAACGTATAAAATAAGAAAAACCATCTTCCCGTCAATGACGCGCTTGTATACACAAGGCTCATCAACATTCTGCTCAAAATTATAAGACTTGATCATTATATCAAATCTAATATTCCAAGATCGAGATACCTATTTGAGTCCATAAATGGACCTTTGTAGTTTGCAAACTTTTTGCTCTTGACCTTTGGGCGATGATTGCATCATATAGATACTTTCATCAAGATGTTGGGATGTATGCCCTAGAGCTACATGAGATGTAAACAGATTCTTTTGCATAGAAATAAAATGATGCATTTTTCATTTATCAAATTGTTTGTTTTAATTTTCGCATATTATATATCTCATAAATACCATAGATTACTTATGTACCTTCAAGACTTGGTGCATGAGTGTCATGCACCAGAGGATTCAAGCCTGAAGTTAGTAATCTTAAACAGTCCATAGAGAGCAAACAAACCAGTACTTTGTTTGTGGTTTATCTATAGCTGCGGTCCATTCTATATTTGGATGGCGATCTTAATCTGGATCGTCCATGTAGAGACATGAGAATGGAGGCACCTTATATGATGTGATCATATAGGACTGGACCCAGATAGAAATGACATTCTTATAATATCCGTTAAACAAAGAAAGTCATTTCAATCTACTTGATGGTCATATATGGGTTGATCTTAATCCTGAGTACTACGAACTCCTGCATGGCGGGATATGTCTTTTGATTTACAAAGGTGAGGTTGGTGTAGCAATCCCAACCAATAACTACGTACTTTGGGGGCATAGTCTGTTATGTAGCTGGGAACGTTTTACATAGACATGGAATTCACTCCTTCTTGCGAGAAGTAGATGAATATCTCTCTTAAGGGTTGATTCGGTACTTGAACGATTAGAGCGCTCAAGTCTTTCTATTAAGAATAGAAAGATTAATATTCATAACAGTTATGAATGAATTGTTCATTAGAGAATCAATGGAACTTAAGATAAAAATAATTAGAGGTGTATAACGGACATTATGACCCAACTCTAATTACGAGAAATTCGTGAAGGATCAATTCGTATGCAATGACTATATCGGTGGACACCGACTTGGTTCGGCTTAATATTTCATCTACAGCAACGAGAGTGCAACTTCGGATTTTTAGTGGAATAACCCGGAGTTAATAATTTAGAATAATTAATTAAGAGCTTAATTAATATTTCGAGATTATTGGAGCTCAGAACCGTAGGTCCACTTGGTCCCCGTGCTAGCTCGATTTACTATAGCGGAGCTAATATAATTGGATGGTCTAATTATATATTCACAAAAAGAATAAATATTATTAATATGATTAATAATAATTATATCACTCATGAGAGTTTATTTTAAAAGTTAATATAAAGTATTAATAATTATATATGATAATTATTAAATTAGAACATTAAATTATATATGATATAATTTAATAACGCTAAGGATTATTACCAAGGTAGGATTCCTTATTGGATAAGGAATATGATTTGTTTGTTTTGGAAACAAAATCAAATCCTAATTGTCCCCTACCTTGGCCGAATTTTTGGAGTCATATTTGGGATAGGATTTGTTTGTTTTGGAAACAAAATCAAATCCAAATTAAATCCCCCTTAGCCAAAAATTTGGAGTCCCAAAGGGAGTAGGATTTTTTTATTTTGGAAGCAAAATCAAACAATGAATCCTATCCCACCATTGGCCGAAATTTGACTATATTGGGAGACTAGTGGTTGATTTGTTTTATGAAACAAATTAACCATATGTATAAACGAAAAATCATGATTTAATTTTTTAAATCCAAGAAATTAAAAACCCTAGCCTCCATCTCCTTCTCCAAGCTCTCAAGAGTTGAGAATTCTTTTGGTATTTGTGATTATTCTCTAAACCGTTTAGAGATTAATTTGTGAGTGTAGCCCACACTACCCTCCGTTAGTGTCGAGACATAGTTCGGAAGACCTCGTTACGTTGAAAAACATCCCCAAATACTTAACACAAGTCACGGCAACCAGCCCCTTGAATCCCTACAATTTACGCAGATACAAGTTCTTAGGGAGCTCCGTTTTGTTTGGTTTTCATTCGGGATTTTGGGAAACACTTTGGGATAATTTAGGGCTGTGTTAGGATTATTTTTTGGAGAAAAACCAGATCTGAAATTGAGCAGTGAGTGGCACAAATCAGACCTGAAACTGGGTGCAGTTCGCGCCCATAACGTGTCCGAAACAGTCCGTTATTTCACTACAGTTCAAGGGTTGTTCGGGGACTGTTTCGGGGCTATTCCGTAGCTGAGATTTTGTCCAAAACATCAGTGAATCCACTGGTGTGGTTCGGTCAAGCAAAGGGAATAGCAGAAAAAATTTTCAAGTTCGGTTCATGAGCCTCACCGCTTCCCCTGCGCGGGGAAAGGCGTTCCCTACAATTGGCATCAAGAGCGAGGTTGAAAAGTGGTCTTAATCCTTCACTTTATTATTTAAAGTTTCTGTTTTAACATGTTTATTTGAGTTATAAATATGATATGCATGTTTAGATGAGTGGGCACATTATTAAGTTCATGTGATGAGTGGTTTTTATATTTCATGAGATGAATGGATTTTGCATTGGTCGTAAATTTTTATGGCTCTTATTTTTGTAGTTGGTTTTGATTTTGGGTTGTAAGGCCATAAGGCCATTGTTTATATTCATTGTAATTTTGATTTCAATGTAAAATTTCAATTCTTTGTAATATGGAGCATCGAAGCCACGAAAGGAGCCAATACCACCTTGGAGCGGGATTTGAAGGCCGAGGAATGCCTTGGTATATCTCATGTACTAATTAGATTAGTATAGGAAAAATAAGAGACCGGTCAATGCAAAATAAATCTTATGTTATATGTATGTTTATTGTTTGAATAACATGTCATATAGCCTAGGGTGCCCACTCGTGCATTTTAGTTGCCATAACATGTCAAAGATGCATTATCATTATAGACATAAAATTATGATTTTATGTAATTTAAAATGTTTAAGTTAGAAAATGATATGCATTGAAATCATTAATTAGATTAATGGGATTAAGTGTCTAAAACTTGAATTCTAATATATTGGATTTAATTGGTGCATAATAAATTCCATTGGTTAATTGGTGCATAATGGAAACCTGGATATAAATTCCATAGCCGATTTCGTAGTCTGCACTCGGGATACAATTCTGCGTACCATTGGATTTTATGATGCATTAAGATTTATTAAAATGTTTAATTAAAATTTTGACCATTTAGAATTCTATGGTTTTAGACCTTTAAGTGCTTAGTATTTTAAGAGTTAAAATATTGTAGCTCACTTATGCCACTCTAATTAAATAGTTTAATAGAGTATAATTATTAGTAGATACTAATAGGATATTAGTGACACAATTTTAATAGTTAAAATTGATTAGCTCACTTATGACAAACTAATGTAATTTTAATAGTTAAAATTGATTAGCTCACTTATGACAAACTAATGTAAATAAATTATGCTTTAGCCGCCATAAGTTTATCAACACTAGTTAGGATAAAATATTAGATATTTTAGATAGAAACCTTAAGTTTAAAATAATGAGTGAGAGAGGGATATACGACAGTACATCCAGCGATCTACATTGTTAGTCCAAAAACGTGAGATTCAAACGGTGCCTCGAGACGACTTTGTTTTCATCCCCCGACGGATGGTGTCCATTTTGGGTCAATATCAAGTTTGGGTTCCAAAAGGATAGAGATTCTAGATGTATCTTGTGAACTGACCTACCCTACGGCGGCACTTCACTCGTTAAGTCAAAGTATCCTGAAACGGCGGGTTACACTCACAAAGGAATAATTAACTGTTAATGAAATTCCTTTATCAAATAAAACGATAGTTGTTTAATATAGGAATAAGAGTTATTCCCGCATATATTAAAACAGCTGAGATTGTCTCAATCTATCATGCGAGTACTTGACCTACCCTACGACGGCACTTACTTGTGGGATAATAGATCTTCGTGGCATAGTAATTCTTTTAGGTTTCTTATTCATTATTCATGGTTCATGCATCATGTTTAATTTTATGCCAAAATTCTTTGATGATTTTAATTTGTGATGAATGAAAGTTAAATGCATGTTTATTTTATTTTCAGCCATTGTTTCTCCAATTATTTCCATTCTCTCAAATGATAAGTTGACCGGAGAAAATTATGTAAAATGGAAAAGTAACATGAACGCTATCCTAGTCTCTGAAGACCTAAAGTTTGTCCTGATGGAGGAACGTCCTCCTGAGCCGGCCAGAAATGCTGGCCAAGCTGTACGCGATACCTATCAGAAATGGGCCGCAGCAAATGAGAAAGCCCACTGCTACTTGCTAGCAGGGATGTCTGAGGTTCTTGCTGCAAAGCACGAACCTATGGCTCTAGCATCTCAGATGATGGAGTCATTGCAAAGCTAAAGGTAAAATGTTTCCATCATCTAAGATGCTAGAGCCATAGGTTCATGCTTTGCAGCAAGAACTTCAAACATCCCTGCTAGCAAGTAGCAGCGAGCTTTCTCATTTGCTGTGTCCTATTTCTGGTAGGTATCGCGCACAGCTTGGCCAGCATTTCTAGCCAGCTCGGGAGGACGTTCCTCCATCAGGACAAACTTCAGGTCTTCACAGACCAGGATAATGTTCATGTTACTTTTCCACTTAACATAGTTTTCTCCGGTCAATTTATCTTCTGATAGTATGGAAATAATTGAAGAAACCATAGCTGAAATTGAAATAAACATGCATTTAACATTCATTCATCGCATATTAAAATCATCAAAGAATTTTGGCATAAAACTAACATGATGTATGAACCATGAATAATGAATTAGAAACCCAAGAGAATTACTATGCCACAGAAATCTATCATCCCACAAGTAAGTGTCGCCGTAGGGTAGGTCAAGTACTCGCATGATAGATCGAGACAATCT
This sequence comes from Zanthoxylum bungeanum, assembly GCA_019454045.1. NCBI lineage: Eukaryota > Viridiplantae > Streptophyta > Magnoliopsida > Sapindales > Rutaceae > Zanthoxylum > Zanthoxylum bungeanum. The sequence goes on along the minus strand of SKCR01031727.1, from coordinate 75,371 downwards.
CAGTAGATTTAATATATGCGAGAATAACTCTTATTCCTATATTAAACAACTACCGTTTTATTTGATCAAGGAATCTCATTAACATTTAATTATTCCTTTGTGAGTGTAACCCGCCATTTCGGGATTCTTTGACTTAACGAGTGAAGTGCCACCGTAGGGTAGGTCATTTCACAAGATACATCTAGAATCCCTATCCTCTTGGAACCCAAACCTGATATTGACCCAAAATGGACACCATATGTAGGGGGACGAAAACAAAGTAGTCTCGAGGCGCCTTTTGAATCTCATATTTTTTGGACTAACAACGGAGATCGTGGGATGTACTGTCGTACATCCCTCTCCCACTCACTATTTTAAAATTAAGGTTTCTATCTAAAATATCTAATATTTTATTTTAATTAGTCTGGATAAACTTATGACGGCTAAATCATAATTGTTATTTACACTAGTTTGTCATAAGTGAGCTAAATCAATTTTAACTATTAAAATTGTGTCACTAATATTTATTAGTCTCTACTAATATATTTACTCTATTAAACTAATTTAATTAGAGTGGTATAAGTGAGCTACAATATTTTAACTCTTAAAATACTAGGCATTTAAGGGTCTAAAATCATGGAATTCTAAATGGTTAAAATTCGATTAAACATTTTAATAAATTTTTAGTGCGTCATAAAATCCAATGGTACGTGGAATTATATCCCGAGTGCAGACCATATTTCCGTCCATTCGGAATCGGCTATGGAATTTATATCCGAGTTTCCATCCTATATACCAATGGAATTTATTATGCACCAATTAAACCCAATATATTAGAATTCAAATTTTAGACTATAAATCCAATTAATCTAATTAATGATTTTAATGCATATCATTTTCTAACTTAAACATTTTAAATTACATAAAATCATAATTTTATGTTTATAACGATAATGCATCTATGACATGTTATTGTTGGAGTTCTACGATCCCGAGGATCGAATAATAAGCAATGAAACACATGTGAAAACATACGAGGAAGTTGCGAAATACTTACATCGAACGGTTGAGCGATGCGGTGGACAAAAAAAATTTATTTTATGCCCTCTGTCATGCTCGGCATTCTTGGACAATTATGACCCATAGCGTCACTATTTGTACAGATCATGGTGTTGTTGTACAAATTAACTATGTGACAAAGGAGATTGCACTCTTATCATTTGTGATTAGATCACCTAGATATATAAATGATATGAGGTCCATATGATTTGTTCCTGAACGGAGAATGATATGAGACAGTATCAGTCCACGAAGGATAAATCATTAAATATCTCTAGTCAGAGTATTATCAAGATTGGACATCGATAAATATGTAAAAGACTAGTATTACACTTGTGCGAGTTGTGAGGGCACAACGACATAGTTCTCATGTATTTGGGTATAGGATACTCATGCAAGTGTAATAGGAGGTTGTGGTTTACCGATGGTACGGGAGACAGCTTCGCTCTGGATAGACCCCCTCGGAATCATAGTGTGTTGGGTGTGATGTCAAGAAGGAAGTATCACTCCAGTCATAATGGAGATGATGTCACGTAGGATACGGGACTGATGCTCTTATATGCTGCAGCTATCGGGAAATTATGACTAGGTCATGTATATCTGATTATAGAGACTAGTTACCAGACATCCGACATGTGCTTCGTAGGAGGCAGACATAGTTCCAACCCCAGGCCTAGCACGTGATAGTCTGATACTGGATCGACATGCACAATACCACGTATATAGATCGCTTATTCCTGTAAGCATGTTTTTGGAGAATTAGGTAGGCATGACGCTTTGCTAGAAGCCAACCTTGTCTTGTAAATCGGTAAAACGTCGTACTTGGTACATACGTGTTCGGATAGTCCGACGACCGAATTTGCTGTCAACATATCCGGGGATCTCATGCGTCGCTTCCCGAAGATTAACTGATGACGTATGACTCACACTTTAATTAATCTGGGATTAATTAGATGAGAGAGAAGATTAATCTGGGATTAATTGAGGAAATATTTTATCTGGGATAAAATATCAATTAAAGATAGATAACGATTAATTTGGAATTAATCGATTAAATAATATATTTGATATATTATAAGAAATTGGATTTCGACGCGGAATTAAAATTAGATTTTTATTCGGGCGAACGAGTTAATTTAGAATTAATTCGTTAGTGACATGAATAGTGATTTCACTAGACATAATCATTTAATTACATCACAATGGAAAATTTGTTAATTTAGAATTAGCGAACCTGAGCCCGGGATTGTTTACGAGCGCATTCACATTTCGAATTCGAGTACGGCACGCAAGTCAAATCAACCGTCAAATCATTAGTCACATCAAGCGTCAAATCAAATGTCACTTTGAGTGATGTGACAAGTTGTCACTTGATTGAGTGATGTGAGTTGATGTGAATAGTGAAGTGGTTGGAAAGTTAAATGGCTTGTACCTTTGACTTTTTGCAAATTGAAAAATGGTAAATGGTTAATTAATTTGGAAATTATAAAACCTATTTACACTTTTCATTTTCTCTTTCTTGATATACGGTTTTGGGAGCCAAAACACTTCACTCTCTCTTCACCATTTCTTCTCTCTCTCGTCCACTGCCATTGTCTTTCCCTTCACTGGTTTCAGCTCAAATTGTGAGCTAGGAGGAAGAAATGAATGATTTTGTTGCAAGATCATAGTGCTAGCACACTCTAGAAGACATACCAAGGTGATATGGTAGTGATTTCGTGAGCTTGGAATCCATTTTGTAAGTTTGGAGCTTGGAGATTTCTTGGAGGACAAAGCCGAAAATGGAGCCCAAACCAGTGAGGAAAACCGAGAGATTCCAAGGAGGTTCAAAGAGAATTTTCTTTGTAGCATCCAATCCGTTCGATGTGAGTATGATTCCGCCATTCTCGTTTGATTGTATTCACATGTTATTTTCTTGCTTGATAAATGATCTTGGGAACCTTAGCTAAAACCAACAATGGCACCTATAGCAAGGTTTGAGCATGAAAAAATTTAGGGCTTAAATTTAGGGTAAAATTGATTTTGAGCATGTATAATGAAATTGGATGAATTAGTATGCTTGAATGTGTTTTATATGATGATTGATTGGATCAATTTGAAGAAAAAATGTTTGGAACAATTTTCCCCAAATTCTTTATGTTGGCCGAATGGATCAAGCCATAAATGTCTTGGTGGTTTTTGTATTTTTGATTCATTGGATGAGTTGGAAACAATTGGGAATGATGATTTAATGTTAATTTGGATTTGATTGGAATGAATTCGAAATTGGACATGAAATCCCATCTTTGGCCGAGACATATATGTAGAATGTTTAGGTTTGATTTTTGATTAAATTGTGTTGGACATGATTTAATGTTAATGAGCATGATTAGTTGTGTTAATTGATGTTTTAGAAATGTTAATTGGATAATTAGTTGTGTTATACACTTTAGTGTAATTAAATTGGGAATTTGGAATTTTATGATTTAATTATTTTGGGCCTATTTTGTGAAATTGGGCTTAAGTGTTGCTAATGGGCTTATTGGGCTTTGTTGTACAAAGTTGGGTTTAGGCAAAATTGGTTGGATCCAATTAGGCCCAAAACCGCATCCATAAAGCCCAAATGCGACTTAATGGACCTTTAAAGTTTAATTGGGCCTAAATTGATTTCTGGGCTTATGGGTAACTCCCGGATTGGATTTTGGTTATTCGGTTTGACCCGAGTTGACCAAAAGTCCACGCCTTATGAAATTAATTAAAAGCCAATTGGACTTTAATTAAATTGACGTTGGACATTAATCGGGCTTTGAGACCTGTAACGATTAAATTTGGAATTTAAGTCGTAAAAGTTCATTAATAAAGTGTAGTATTTTATTTGGAATTAAATAACAAATTAGAATTGAATGCATATTAAATTGGATTTAATGATGTAGCTTAATTTAATTCGAGAATTCGTACTTTGAGTACTTATTCGCAAAATGAGTTTGACTCGGGCAAAATCAAATCGTTGTTTGAACATTGGATGGTCACTAATTATCAGATTAATTAATTTGATTAGATTGATTGATAACATGCTTGTGTGAATATATGGTTGTGATGCATGAATAATGTATCTCGGATGGATATTAGATGGGTGGGGCAATTTTAGAAATTGTTGTAATAAATTTGATTTATTAATTGGACCTGCGTGTCCAGTCTTATTACCTCTATACTCTTTGTATTCTCTTCTCACCTATTCCCCTCAATGTATATGAAGTTTCTTTAGAAGTGTAGTGTAACGGGTATAAGTAATACATGTGCTAGCGGAAGAGAGAAAGGAAGAGATTTGATCTAGGATCAATGTGTAAAGTATTCATCTGTATATCATTATTATTCTATTTATACGCGCTTTATTATGTATTTAGAATGCATGTTTAAGGGTATATGATGATGAGACCTTAACAAAGATAATAAATTGGTTGCCAATTTGCACTCGAAAAACCATCGCAAAATATTAAGCGTTTTTCCTTCCATTGAGTGATTCTCACTCAAGATCCAAGACTGGAATTGGCTTGTTGGCCAAATTCAGGCCTTTGTCCGTCGAGGATGTGTTTTAATCACGAAGGCTTTGTTCCATATTGGTGTCTTGTCCAAGTTGTGGTTTGTTGGCCAAAGTCAAGACCACTTCTTGTCCATCGACATTGATTACGAAGCTTTCCATGGTCAATGGGTCGCGCTTGACTAGGATCACTAAGTTTGTTGTGCCAAAGCCAATGCTTAGTTGATTCAGTGGAAAAAAGTTAGGTAATACATTAGATGTATTGGCATATATAAGATATATGTTTCGGACTTGGATGTCCCCCTACCGGATCTAGGAATTGGATTGGATCCAATCGATCTTAGAGATCTACCTAGTTAATTATCATATAATTTGTTGGCCAAAGTCAAGATTGTGTGATATTTAACGATCCTAGCCCACTAGGAAACACGGTTTCCCGAGTACTCGACAGAGGGTTAGAGGCTCGCCGAAAAATAGTGGGATGCAAGAATTGAATTGCAATATTCGTTTAATTACTTGCCATACGTGCTCAAACAAATATCATTCGTCGTAATAAATTAAATGTTAGTTGGACTAATATTTAAATGTTGTTTTAATAAATAGTTGGACTATATTCAAACCATTCATTTATAGTTGGTTATATAATTGGATTATAGTAATCAATATATTTCATTTAATAAAATTATAGTTCATTAAATAGTTGGTCTACAGTAATCATTATAATAAATAGTACCGAAATCGTTGATTAAATAGTTGGACTATTAAAATCAAGATAAAATTGAAAGATTAACGTTTAAAACATAATCCTAGGGAAAATGTATTTAAATGGTTTAATTTTCAATTGGGAAAATAATTTCAGGATGGTCCTGGAAAAATAATAAGTTACTTTATTTGATAAAATAACATATTATGCCTAAGCCTGGAGTTAAGAAAATAGTAGAGCATAATCTTTGGAAGATTTATGTGATGATAACTTTAGTGCTTAATCCATTAAGCTTGTCGTAGTAGACTATTTAATTTCTGAATCAGAACTAAGGATTAGATCCTTAAAGTATGATAATGAAATTGAAGGATCTTCATAAATCTATACTTAGATTTTAGAAGTACTAATATTGCAATAGTAAACCCTTGGAGTGATATTGACTATTCTCAAGGAGACAAGGTCAAAGTTTGCAATGAGGCAAGTAGCGCAAGGCGCACCTTACTTTGATATTCCAGAAACCCAAGGCTTGGCCAAAGGTTTCTAGAATATGAAAAAGGGCAAAGGCAAAATCATTATAATCTTCTAGGAAGATAAATGACATATCCCAAAATGTCTGCCTAAATTGTGGCAAACGGGATCGCGGAAGGGTGACTACCGTTTGGACAAGACAGGCATGAAGGAACTGAAGAACCAGCAAGGCTCTTACTTAAAATATGTTTGTCAAGATTATGTTCACTACTAGTATTAAAATTAGATTTTAAATACTTAGTGTGGTACATAAAATATATGTATTAATGTTCAGAATCTGTTTTGAACAGGATACTGACTTCAATTGAGATATATTTGTGAGTTGTAAACGGGATGAAAGTCGCTGTTTTAACCGTAGATACCTAAGTTTAGGAACTACCCTAGGGTGTGTATTTAAATTCGGAAACTGTTATAATATGACTAGTTTGACTAGAAACATTATCTCTATATCAGTGTTTAACCTGCTGCGGGTGAACCTTTATATTCTAGAACTCTAAAGTGTTTTATTATATAAATATGATATTGAGATAAACACATTAGATGTGAATAACAGAATTTATATTTTGAATATAAATCTCAAATATATAACATGACAAACAAATAGCTCAAACTGATTTGATCAGAAGAAACATATTGTGGCATTGTTGTCTGGGACGCAATCAAACAAGAATCGTATATCCACACTTTTGAAGAGTGGGTACACAGACTAATTTGATTCCATTCAAATAAAGTCTACGAATCTAGTTTATTGGGCAATGTGCCTATAACACTATTTACTTGGTAAAAGTGTAAATGCTACCAATCTGTTAGCCCTAGTTCATAGTGAAGCAAGTGGGCCCCGGTCTAGCTAGGCTAGAGATGGATATGAATATTCCGTGACCTTTACGGATGTGGCATCGCGTTATGGTTATGTGTTTCTTCGAAATACAAATCGAAAACTTTTAAAGTTTTCGACACGAAATAGACAAATAGATCGGCTAAAGTATTATACCATCACGGTAAGACCGTAATGGAAAATACTTAAGCAATAAGTTTCTAATATACTTGAAAGAGTAAAGTATTCTTTCAAATGAGTACTCCTCCCGGAACACGTTAGTTTGACGGTGTGTCCAAACAGAGTAACCAAATTTTGTTAGACATGATAAGGTTAATCATGAGTCGCTCTGAGCTACCATTTCCTTCAACGGATAAGCCATAAACAGTGCATAACTTATTTTGAATAAGGTTCCGTAAATATCTGTTTGACAGATATCATATTAGATATGAACGGGAAAGAAATCGGGTTTCTCATTCCTGATAATTTGGGAATGTTAGGCATACGTTTGGATGATACCAAACTAGAACCCAAATAGGATAAGTGCCAATGGTAGGTTATCCTAGGGATACCAAAGTATAGTACTTATGCATCTCACAAGAGAACAATTAGATTGTTGCTCACCATGTGGTTTTCCTAAGAGGAATACCGATATGCAGTGGTAAGTGGGAGGATAGTAAAACTCGATGAAAATCAGAGTGATACTATTCAAGGCACCGATCCTTAATGGAACACATATAGTTCATCAAGGATGAAATATACCATTAATCTTCGTATACACAAGAACCGCGTATGTGGAGAGAGTCAGAAGACAACCTGGGGTTTGAGTTTCTGATCTCACCTCATAAAGATGTCAATCTTATTGAGGTATACCAACTGACTAAGAATGAGGATGTGATACAAGGTATCGACTCCCTATTATGACAAAGTGTCATGAATCTGAAATGGATTCCATGTATATCAACAAGATTGGACACTAGTTGATGTACCGCAAGGCATTGTGCCTATTGGTTCTGTATAAGTCTTCAAGGAAGACATACATGGAGGTACTAAGCTAGCTTTTAGCGGAAATGTATCGTTATCAATATTGTGATGATTATGATTCAACCTTTTAACTGTTGCCACGGTAAATCCATTTGGATAATGCTTGCAGATGCTGCATGTTTCATTTATGAAATATGTCAGCTTAACGGGAAAATTGCTTTCCTGAAAAGGAAACCTTTTGGAGGATGTTTACAACATCCTGACGGTTTTGTCGTACTAAAACTAGCAAACAAGGTTTGCAGGTTATTCGATCCATGTTTGGATTGAAGCAAGCATAGGTTCTATGAATTATCGTTTTGATGTAATCATAATAGTGTATGATTTAATTCAAAAACGAAAATGATTCTTGTGTATATAAGAGGGTTGGTGGGAGTGCACTGACAGTGGATGTCCTATGAATAATGATAATACGTCATTTCTTGGAAATGATATTCCCATAAAAACAATCAGTGAAAGCTAGACTTTCATGAAAAACTCTCCGAGAATTCGTACATTGAAAAATGTACGTTACCTGGTGTCTCATACGCTTTGAGCATATGAAGTTACAAACAGGCCAATCCAAGTGATAGTCACTGGATTGATGTTAAGAACATCTGTTAGTGTCTTAGAGAACTAAGGATGTTGTCTTAATCTGTGGAGAAGAAGAACTTGAAGTGACTGTGATCACTACTCTAAGTTTCCTAAACCGATAAAGATGACTATAAATCGCAAACAGTATTATACAGTTTGAATAACAGAACATGAACTGGAAATCTTCCAAGCAAGATACTGTTACCGAATAAACAAAAAATACGGGTTATTGCTACTGCTGAGGTAGTAATACAAGCCTTCTGGGTATATACAAAATCTAATTAGATTAGATACAATTCTGTTAGCAGCTGAGCTAGGCTTGAGCACAGGCTAGAGAATTAATGGTCTCATCAACGATCCAGATACATACTTCGATATGTTAGTGTTCCTAGAACAAGCCAAGGATCTAATAAGCATGAAAACATGTTCATAAATTCAATATAAGTTGTGGAATAACTTATATTGAGCGGATTTGAGCTTTTAAAATTTTGAGAACAGATCTCCAAGATCCAAGCTTTGAATGACGATTCCAACTCTTGAAGTGGTTTCCCTATCACCTTTGTTGATTTCTCCAAGTGCTAGCTTTGTTGATTTTGCAACAAAATCAAAGTGTAGAGAGGAAAAAGGTCACGCCCATGGAGAGAGAGTTCTAGGGTTTCTTTTGTTCAAAAATTGTATTTGTGTGATGCATACACAAGTGAAGAGAGAGAGAAGGTTTTAGGTAAAACCAAATTACCCTTTTACCTAAACAAGGTAGTTGGGTAAATGGTTTCACCAAAACCATTCCGTGGGTGGCATGGCATAAAGGCCAACTACCCTCATAACTACCACATGTCATGTGGACCCTATATTTGAATTCAAAATTCAAATGTCTCTACGAACATTTGCCGCGGTTTGGTTCCGTTTAATCCGATTAAACAAACTTTCGTCGCTAAATAATTAAATCTAATTTAATTAAATAACGATGCCTCGCAAATATATTACGAATGTCATCTAGGAATTAATTCTAAATTAATTCGCTCGTTCGCATTAAAGTCCAACTTTTATTTTGTAATGAAATTCAATTCATATTAATATATCCGATATATTAATTTTAGCCCATACGAATAAATTAAATAGAAAAATCAAATTTAACTATTAAATTTATTTTACCAATTAATTCTAAATTAATCGCGTTCTCTCTCTTCCGAACATATTTAATCCCAGATTAAATAATACCTCAATTAATCCCAGATTAATTTTCTCTCTCCTACTTAATCCCAGATTAATTATCTCTCTTAATTAATCCAGATTAATTCTAATTAAATCAACTATCATCGGTGAATCTTTGGGAAGCGACCCAAGAGATCCCTGGATATGTTGGCAGTAAATACGGTCATCGAATTATCCGAATACGTGCGTACCTCGTACCACGTGCTTACCGATTTACAAGACATGGTTGGTTTCTAGCAAAGCACCGTGCCTACCCAATTCTCCAGAAATATTCTTATTGGAATATATAATCTATGTCAAGCATAATATACGATATTGCGATCCAGTATCGAATGTCACGTGCTAGGCCTGAGGCTGGAATCGTGTCTGCCCCGTACGAAGCACATGTCGGATGTCTGGTAGCTAGTCTCTATAATCGGATATACATGACCTAGTCATAATATCGCGATGACTGCAGTACTTAAGAGCACTAGTACCGTATCCTATGTGACATCATCTCCACTATGACTCGAGTGATACTTCCGTCTTGACATCACATCCAATACACTACGATTCTCAAGATACCTAGAAGAGGCGTACACAGAACCGGTTAAAGCCCTGGATGATCAAAACTAAAACATACTGATTGTCGCAAGTATTAGCGATGCAAGTCTCAGGTTAAGACCAAATACACCTACCCTGATTTCGGACTTCCATAGACACATAGTCATACTACCAATGGAATTTCGATGGGTCTTTCCAGAGCGAAGCTGTTTTCCGTACCATCGGTAAACACAACCTCCTATTACACTTGCATGAGTATCCTATACCCAAATATATGAGAACTATGCCGTTATGATCTCACATAATGCACACAAGTGTAATACTAGTCTATTTCGCATTATCGATTTCCAATCTCAATAATACTACAACTAGGGATATTTTATGATTAATCCTTCGAGGACTGATACTGTCTCATATAATCTCAATCCAGGAACTAATCATAGGGACCTCCTATCATTTATACATCTAGGTGATCTAATCACAAATGATAAGAGTGCAATCTCCTTGTCACATAGTTAATTTGTACAACAACACCATGATCTGAAGAAATAGTGACGCTATGGGTCATAATTGTCCAACAATCTCCCACTTGGCCTATAGCCAGTCACTTGAGTGTCTTACACCCAAACTATGTACGGTTCGCTCAAACTACGGAGGAAAGACTTTCGTCAGCGGATTTGTATGATTATCCTCTGATGCAATTTATTTGATCATCATATCGCAAGGATGTATGTTCCGAACGAATCAGATGAATAGTCAAAGTATATATCTGGATCGTTGATGAGACCATTAATTCTGTAGCTTGTGATGACACCTAGCTCAGCTGCTAACAGAACTATATCTAATCTAATTAGATTTATCGTCGATCCAAATGGCTTCTGTTGCTGCCTCAGTAGCAGCAATGACCCTTATTTGTTGATTATTCGGTAACAGCATCTTGCTTGGAAGATTTCCATCTCGCTGTTCCGTTATTCAAACTATATAGTACCGTTATTTTTATCGGTTAGGAAACTTAGAGCAGTGATCCCAATCACTTAAAGTTCTCATTCTCAATAGTTTAAGATATCATCCTTAGTTCTCTAAGATACTAACGGATGTTCTTGATATCAATCCAATGACTATCACTTGGATTGACCAGTTTGTGAATCCATATGCTCAAAGAATATGAGACACCAGGTCGCATACATTTTTCAATGTACGAGTTCTCGCTGAGTGTCCACAACCTTTAGATCTAACTCAGTAGATCTTTATTCCTAGAATAAAGGTTGTTTCTCCCAAGAATTCTACGGAGAATTTTTCATGAAAGCCAAGCTTTCACCGATTATCTTATGGGAATATCATTTCCAAGAAATGATATATCATCATCATTAATTAGGAAAGCATTGTAAGTGCGCTCCCATTAACCTCCTTATATACACAAGAATCATATTTATTTTGAATCTAATCGTACACCATTATGATTACATCAAAACGATAGTTCGAAGAACCCAATGCTTACTTCAATCCATACATGGATCGAATAACCTGCAAACCTTGTTTACTAGTTTTAGTACGATAAAACCGTCAGGATGTTATAAACATCCTCCGAAGGGGTTTCCATTTAAGGAAAGCGATTTTGACGTTCAGCTGCCATATTTCATAAATGAAACATGCAGAATCGGTAAGCATTATCCAAATGGATTTATCCATGGCAACAGGTAAAAGGTTTCGTTGTAATCGACACAATGTTGATAACGATACCTTTTCGCTACAAGCCTAGCTTAGTACGTTGGTATGTTGCCATCCATGTATGTCTTCCTTGCTTGCGGTTCAATAACTAGTGTCCAAACATAGTTGATATACATGGAATCCATTTTGGAGTCATGGCACTTTGCCATAATAGGGAGTCGATACCTTGTATCACTTCCTCACACGTAGTCAGTTCGTATTCCTCAATAAGATTGACATCTTTATGAGGTGAGATCAGAAACCCATACCCCGGGTTGTTTTCTGACTCTTTCCGACATACGCGGTTCTTGTGTATTCGAAGATTACTAACACAGTTTCATCCTTGATGAACTGTTTGTGTTCCATTAAGGACTTGGTGCCATGAACAGAATAACTCTGATTTTCATCGAGTTTTACTATCCTCCACTTATCACTGCATATCGGTATTCCTCTTAGGAAAACCGCATGGTGAGCAACAATTACATTGTTCTCAAGTGAGTTGTATAAGTACTATACTTTGGTTTCCCTATGATAACCTACAATTGACACTTATCCAATTTGGGTTCTAGTTTGGTATCATCCAAACATATGCCCAGCATCCCAAATCTACAGGAGTGAGAAAACCTAGTTTCTTTCCTATTCATATCTAATATGAAATATGTCAAATAGATTTTCATGGAACCTTATTTAAAATAAGTGTTGCGCTGTTAAATGCTTATCCTTTGAAGGAAAATGGTAGCTCAGAGCGACTCATGATTAACCTTATTATGTCCAACAAAATTTGGTTTCTTCATTCGGACACACCGTCAAACTGACGTGTTTCGGGAGAAGTCCTCATTGAAAGAATACTATACTCTTTCAAGTATATGAGAAACTTACTGGTTAAGTATTTTTCACAATGGTCAAACCGTGATGTTTTAATACTTTAGCCGATCTGTTCGTCTATTTCGTGTCGAAACTCTAAAAGTTTCCGATTTGTGTTCTTCAAAAGAAACACAACCACAACGTGATGCCACATCCGTAAACGTCACGGAATATTCATATCCATCTCTAGTCTAGCTAGACATGGGCCCACTTACGTCAATATGAACAAGGGCTAATAGATCGGTGGCACTTACACTTTTGCCAAGTAAAAGGTATTTTAGGTCCTTTACCTAATAAAATAGATTCTTAGACATCATTTTAATGGAATCAAATCCGTCATAGTATCCACTCTTCAAAATTGTGGATATACGAGTCTTGTTTAATGTGTCAAAGACAACACTACCACAAATAAGTCTTATCTGATCAAATCAGTTTGAGCTATTTGTTCGTCATATTATATGTTTGAGATTTATTTATATTCAAAATATAAATACTGCTATTCACATCTAATGTGTTTATCTCAATATCATCTTTATAAAATAAAACACTTTAGTGTTCTAGAATATAAAGGTATACTCGTAACGAGTTATACTCGATACAGATATAATGTTTCTAGTCAAACTAGTTACATTATAACAGTTTCCTAATTTAAGTACACACCTGAAGGGTAGGTCCTAAACTTAGGTATCTATAGTAAAACAATGACTTTCGTCCCGTTTCCGATTCGCAGATTGATCTCATCTGAAGTCAGTACCCTGCTTACAAGCAGATGCTGTAAATCAGTACATATTTTTATGTACCAAGCTTAGTATCTAAAATCCAATTTTAATACTATTAGTGAACATATTTATAAAAAACATATTTGAAGTCAGAACCTTGTCTTGTCTTCTATTCCTTCATGTCTGTTTTGTCCATACGACAGTCACGCTTCAATGACCCCATATGCCACAATTTAGGCAGACATTTTGGGATATGTCCTTTTGTTGGAAAATCTAATCCATGTCCCAAGATCAAAAGCACAAGCAAAATATATAAAAGAATGAACTATATTGAAGTATGGCGGAATCAATACTCACAAAAACGGAATGTGGATGCGTTTGATGAAACAAAACTTGCTCCTTAGTGCAGTGAAGGATTCGGCCAAGCAGAAAAGAGAAGCTCCAAGCTATATTTGATCCTTCCAAGCTCTAAGATGAGTTTCCCATAACACCTTGTATGATCCCTTGATGTTGCTAGCCAAAGTTGTGTATTAGAGTTCCAAACAAGTACACTTTCTTCTTGTCTTGCCACAAAACAAATGAAGATTTGGAGAGCCAAAACAATGCCCACTGTTTCGGTAATTTGAGAGAGGAGAAGAGATATGATTTTTGTTTCAAAAATCAATTTATATTTATGTCATAATAATTATTAAATAATAATATACTTATGACACAAACCATGCAAAGGCTTAGAGTGTCTAACACTCAATTTCCATGCAATACCCTTGAGTGCTTTGTACACTATCTTCATGCAATACATCAACAATTAAATAATGCAAATAATGACATGTTTCATATGGGCCCCACATGTTTCCAATGAAAGTGGGCCCACGTGCACTCACGCGTTCGGATCCGATATTTCCGAAATACCAAACTTACGTCGCGACGTTAATTAAATCGAATTTAAATAAATAATTGCGCCTAGCGAATTATTATTTACGTCGCTAACGAATTAATTCTAAATTAACTCGTTTGCCCGAATTAAAATCTAATTTTAATTTCGCGTCGAAATCGAATTCCGATTATTATATCGAATATAATAATTTTACGATTAATTCTAAATTAATCGTTTTCTCTCTTTATATAGTACTTTATCCAAGATAAAGTCTCTCCGTAATTAATCCAAGATTAATCGAGTTTGTATCATACGTCATTGGTGAATCTTCGGGAAGCGACCCAAGAGACCTCTAGATATGTTGGCAGTAATCCGGTTGTCGAACTATCCGAACACGTACGTACCAAGTACTACGTTTTTACCGATTTACAAGACAGGTTAGCCTCTAGCAAAACGCCATGTCTACCCAATTCTCTAGAAATATTCTTACTAGAATATTAGATCTATAACAGGCGTAGTATACCGTAGTATTGTGTATATCGAACCAGTATCGGATGATCACATGTAAGGCCTGGGGCTGGAGATGTGTCTGCCCCCGTACGATACACATATCGGACATCAAGCAACCAGTCTCTTTGAATCGGATAATCCTGACCTAGTCATATTATCCCGATGGTTGCAACCATTATAGAGTACTAGTTCTGTATCCCTCGCGATCATCATCTCCATATGTCTGAAGTGATACTTCCATCTTGACATCACATCCAATACACTACGATTCTCGATAAACCCAGAAGAGATGTACACAGAACCCGTTAAAGCCCTGGACCACCAAAACTAAAGTTTACCGATTGTCGTAAGTACTAGCGATGAAAGTCTCAGGTTAAGATCATATGCACCTACCCTGAAGCGGACTCCCATAGACACGCAGACATACTACCAATGGGATTCCGCGGGGTCTATCCAGAGCGAAGCTGTTTTCCGTACCATCGGTAAAACACAACCTCCTACCGCACTTGCATAAGTATCCTATACTTAAATATATGAGAACTATGCCGTTGTGCCCTCACAACATGCACGAGTGCAGTACTAGTCTATTCCGCATTATCGATGTCCAATCTCGATAATACTACGACTAGGGATATTTAATGAATGATTAAACCTTTATGGATTGATACCGTCTCATATCATCACAATCCGGAACTAATCATAGGGACTTTTACCATTTATATATCAAAGTAAATAAATTACAAAATGGTAAAAGGCAATTTCATTACTACATAGTTAATTTTGTACAATAATACAATATCATTTACAAAATAGTGACGCTATGGGTCATTACTGTCTAACACTCCCATTTGGCCTATAGCCAGTCACTCAAGCATCTAATACCTGAACTATGTACATGTCGCTCAAACTTTTCCCGAGGAATAGCCTTCGTCAGCGGATCTGCAATATTATCCTCTGATGCGATCTTTTCGATCTTCACATCGCCACGATGTATGATCTCTCGAATCAGATGGAATCGTCGAAGAACATGTTGGATCGTTGATGAGACCTTGGTTCCTTAGCTTGTGCTATAGCCCCGCTATTGTCACAATACAATGGAACGGGCTCAGCTGCTAACGGAACTACTCCTAATCCAATTAGGAATTTACGGATCCAAACTGCCTCTTTTGCTGCTTCAGCTGCTGCAATGTACTCCGCTTCAGTTGTTGAATCGGCAACAGTATCTTGCTTGGAAGATTTCCAGCTCACTGCTCCATTATTCAAGCAAAATATGTACCCCGGTTTGCGATTTAAAGTCGTCTCTGTCGGTTTGGAAACTTGCATCGGTATATCCATAACACCTCAAGTTCTCCATCTCCATAGATTAGAAAAACATCATTAGTTATCTTAAGATACCTAAGGATACTCTTAACCGCCATCCAGTGATCCTGTCCTGGATCGGCCTGATATCGACTACACATGCTCAAAGCATAGGACACATCAGGTCGTGTACATATCATGGCATACATGATCGATCCGACTGCCGAGGCGAACGGAGTCCGACTCATGTTGTCTCTCTCATCTTGTGTTTTAGGACACATGTCCCTAGATAGATAGACGCCATGTGATGTTGGCAACAGTCCCCTCTTGGACTGATCCATGTTGAATCTCTTCAACACTTTATCAATATATTATACTCTGGGAGAGTCCAAGTAGCCTTCTAGATCTATCCCGGTAGATCTTTATTCCTAGAATAAAAGCTGCTTCTCCCAGATCTTTCATGGAGAATTTCAATGAAAGCCAAGCTTTCACCGACGTTAACATGGGAATGTCATTGCCTATAAGCAATACATCGTCGACATAAAGGACAATAAAAGTCAGTGCACTCCCACTAACCTTCTTATATACACAAGATCATCTACGTTTTGAATGAAATCATATTCTTTTATGACCTCATCAAAACGTTGGTTCCATGACCTCGATGCTTGCTTCAGTCCATAAATGGACCGATTTAATTTACAAACCTTGTTTGCAAGTCTTGGTGCGATAAAACCGTCAGGTTGTTGCATATAAACATCCTCCAACAGGTTTCTGTTAAGGAAAGCGGTTTTAACGTCCATCTGCCATATTTCGTAATCGTAATATGCAGCTATCGCAAGCATTATCCGAATGGATTTAATCATGGCAACGGGTGAGAAAGTTTCGTCATAATCAACTCCAAGTTGTTGACGATACCCCTTCGCTACAAGCCTAGCTTTGTACGTTTGTATGTTGCCATCCATGTCTATCTTCTTCTTGAAGACCCATTTGCATCCAATAGGCTTTACGCCTTCTGGTGCATCAACCAGTGTCCAAACTTGGTTGGTATACATGGAATCCATTTCGGCCTTCATGGCCTCTTGCCATAAAGTGGATTCGATACCTTGTATCGCTTCCTCATACGTAGCCGTTCAGTATCCTCAATAAGATTAATATCTACATGAGGTGAGATCAGGAATCCATACCTCTCAGGTATTACCCTGACTCTCTCCGACCTACGTAGTCCTTGTGTAATTGAAGATTGTGGTTCAGTCTTATCCTGGATGGACTGTTCATGTTCCGTTTTGATTCATTGCCAGGAACAGTATCACCACGACTTTCATCGAGTTCTACTTTCCTCCCACTTACACCACTGCATTTAGGAATTCCTTCTCAAGGAAAACCGCATGTAGAGGAACAAATACTTTGTTCTCTTGTGGGTAATAGAAGTAATATCCTTTGGT
The DNA here is from genome assembly GCA_019454045.1 of Zanthoxylum bungeanum. Classification (NCBI taxonomy): domain Eukaryota; kingdom Viridiplantae; phylum Streptophyta; class Magnoliopsida; order Sapindales; family Rutaceae; genus Zanthoxylum; species Zanthoxylum bungeanum. The sequence continues at coordinate 57,987 of SKCR01031727.1, read as the reverse complement.
TTCCTTAGGATATCCAACAAATAGGCATTTATCTGATTTGGGTTCAAGTTTGGTACCTTCCAAACGTTTGACGTATGCCCAGCAAACCTCAAATCTTCAGGAATGAGAAACCTGGTTTCTTTCCTGTCCATATCTCATACGGAGTCTGTTCAACAGACTTTGACGGAACCCTATTCAAAATAAGAATTGCACTTTCTAATGCATGTCCCCAGAAGGATTAGGTAGCTCAGTGCGACTCATCATCGACCTTACCATGTCAAGCAAGGTACGGTTTCTCCGTTCAGACACACCATTAATTGTGGTGTTCCAGGAGGAGTCCATTGTGAAAGAATACCATATTCTTTCAAGTAATCTTGAAACTCATTACTTAAGTATTCGCCACCACGGTCCGACCGTAATGTTTTAATACTCTGCCTGTTTGTTTTCAACTTCGTGTCGAAACTCTTTGAATTTCTCAAAAGTTTCAGACTTGTGCATCATTAGATACACATAACCATAACGTGATGCATCATCCATAAAGGTTACGAAGTATCGATATCCACCTCTAGCCTGGCTAGACATGGGCCCACAAACGTCACTATGAACGAGGGCTAACAGTTCAGTGGCGCGTTCACCTTTACCACTAAAGGTGATTTAGGCATTTGCCTAATAAACAAGATTCGCAGACGTCATATGAATTTGGATCAAATCCGTCCAAGTACCCACTCTTCGAAAGTGTGGATATGCGAGAGTCTTGTTGATGTGTCCCAGACGACAATGCCACAAATAAGTTTCTTCTTTTGGATTACTCATTTTGAGCTTTTGTTTGTTATTTTACATTTTGGAGATTTATTATATTCAAAATATAAAGACCATTATTTGCATCAGCACTGCAAATTTCTGCATTTTCATATATAAATAAAACCTGGTGTTTTTAAATACAAAAGTGTACCCACACTGGGTTAACAAAGATACAGAAATAATATTCTTAGTTAAACTACGAACATAATAACAGTTCAAAAGTTTAAGTACATGCCCCGAGGGCAGTTCCAAAACAAAAGTGCCTACGGCCAAAACAGCAACAGAAGTTCCATTTCCAATTCGTAGATCAACCTCCCCAAGCCCCCCCCGAAGCCAGTCTCCTGCTATCATGCAGATTCTGCACATCAGTACAAATATGAGAACCACAGCCAGAATCAAAAATCCAATTTTTATAAAGACTAGAAGTAGTCATATTTATCTCAATAACAAACATACCTGAGGCCGGTGCCTTGCCCGCCTGTATGTCCTCCTTATGTCCCTTGTTCATGCGGCAGTCACGCTTCAGTGACCTTTCTTGCCGCATTTCAGGCAAACATCTTGAGACTTGTCCCTTGGCTTCCCAGAAGCCTTTGTTGACTTGGCCTTGCCTTTGTTCTTATGCTTCTTCTTCTTAACACCCCCAGTTGCCTTGAGCCCAGCATTCGGCGTTTGAGATGTTGTTGCAAAGTGCGCCTCGCGCTTGTTGCCTTTCAGAAGTTCTTTCTCTGACTCCTTGAGAATCGACAATAACTCTCCAAGAGTGTCATCCGAATTCATCAGTTTGTAGTTGATGACAATCTGTTTCCAAGTATCGTAGTGACTGTGAGTAAGTACATCTATAGCCAGCTCAGACTCCAAGACTATACCCATATTAGCCAGTTCATCAATATCGGCTATCATTTGAGTCCCATGGACCTCAACAGAACTACCATCAGTCATACGTGAGCGAAAGATTTTTCACTAACTCGTACCTCGCCATCCGCTTATTAGTGCGGTGAAGATCTTGCAATCTGCCATCATATTATAAGGATCCAAGTCCCTATTTGGCGACGAAAGTGTTGAGTCATTGAAGCAAGCATGATCGACTGAGCCGTGTCATAATCATCACTGTGAGTTTTCCATAACTCCAGCTCAAGTGGCTCAGTGGGCTTAGGCCCGAGAGGTCTCTGAATCGTATACAGTATCCTCTCCGCCCCAAGGACTATCCTTAGGTTCATTTCCCAATCAGCAAAATTTGTCCCCTTAAAGACATTGTCACCCATGATGATGTCTCGGACATTTACCTTGCTTGCCATCTTAACTACGATAGTCCAACTATCTAGTTAACGATAAAATGGGTACAGTCAAACTGTTACAAGAACAAATAACATTTTATTAGTCCAACTAATGTTAAAATATTGACGAAATAAATTTTGTAAACGCGTAAAGCTAAGTATCTGAATGAAATTGCAAACTCAATACTAGCCTCCATTATTATTTTCTACAAGTCTCTAACCCTCTGTTGAGTACTCGGGAAATCCAATTTCCTAGTGGGCTAGGATCCCGTTAAATAACACACAAACCTTGACTTTGGCCAACAAGTTGTATAATATTTAACTAGGTAGATCTCGAAGATCAATTGGATCCCATCCAATTCCTAGATCGGTGGTAGTGGACATCCAAGTCCAAAACATATATATCTAATACATACATCAATGTATCCAATACATTTTCCTAACCATTTCCTCTGAATCAACTAAGCCTTGGCTTTGGCACAACAAACCTAATGATTCCAGTTAAGCGGGACCCATTGACAAGGAAAGTTTTGTTGGAGTTAAATCAAAGTCCCAAGGATCACAAACAAAGCATAAAAAACGACATATGAAACATCAAAGGAGATGGCGGAATCAACTCACATTGAATTCGGTTTTGATGTTTGAAGAACAAGGTGCGATTTTGATCCTCCATAGAGCTCGGCAGTACCTTCTCTTTGCAGTGGGCTGTGCGATTTGGACTGGTTTGGATCCTCCAAGATTCGGCCATTGTTGAGCACCATTGAAGCTCAAAGCTTCAAGCTTTCCAAGCTCATGAAGACACTTCCCTATCACCTATGCATTACTCAAGGTGTGCTAGCACTTTTATCTTGCAACAAGATTACTTCTTTTCTCTTCCCTTTTGATCGGCATAAAACCGAAAAAAAATGATGAAGAACGGTCCAAGACCGAGAGAGAAAAGAGAGGGAAGAGAGAAAGTTTTTGGCTCACTATTTTCCCAAAACCGTGAAGTCCAAAAGAAGTGAGTGAGGGTCACGTGAATGTGGTCTCAAAATTAGGCCAAAAACATTAACAACAAAACCAATGAGTCACGTGAATGGTAAAAAAATTTACCAAAATCGTGAACAATAATTGGTCCAAGAGAGAGAGAATGATTTTTATATACATATATTCTTTATTCCATTTACCAAGTAAATGAATAAAATATATATACACAACAATTAATTTTCAAAGTCAAAAGGTACAAGTCCTATCAACTTTCAAACAATCACCTTTCTTTATTCACATCATGTCACTTTAATAAGTGACAACTGTCATATCACATCACTCAAGTGACAATTGATTTGACGCATGATGTGACAAACGATTTGACGCTTGATGTGACTCGCGTTTCGCGCTCGAATTCGAAATGCGAATGCGCTCGCAATCATTCTCGGGCTCGGGTTCGCTAATTCCAAATTAACGAATTTTCCGTCGCGTCGTAATTAAATGATTACGCCTAGCGAATTCACTATTCACGTCGCTAACGAATTAATTCTAAATTAATCGTTCGCCCCGAATTAAAATCTAATTTTAATTCCGCGTCGAAATCCAATTTCAATAATATATCGAATATATTATTTTATCGATTAATTCCAAATTAATCGTTCTCTCTCTTTTATATATATTTTATCCCAGATAAAATATCTCCGCAATTAATCCCAGATTAATTTTCTCTCTCATCGAATTAATCCCAGATTAATTCTATCTCTCTCTTCTAATTAATCCCAGATTAATCAAAGTGCGAGTAATACGTCATCGGTGAATCTTCAGGAAGCGACCCATGAGATCTCCGGATATGTGGTAGTAAATACGATCGTCGGACTGTCCGAACACGTAAGTACCTCGTACTACGTTTATATCGATTTACAAGACAAGGTTGCTTCTCTAGCAAAGCGCCATGCCTACCCAATTCTCCAGAAATATTCTTACAGGAATATATAGATCTGTATCAAGCGTAGTATACCGTAGTATTGTGTATATCGGCCCAGTATCGGATAATCACGTGCTAGGGCTGGGGCTGGATAAGTGTCTGCCCCGTCCGAAACACATGTCGGATGTCTGGTAACATAGTCTCTATAATCGGATATACATGACCTGGTCACAATATCCCGATTGGTTGCGCAACACTCAAGAGCACTAGTACCGTATCCTGCGTGACATCATCTCCAAATGACTGAAGTGACACTTCCATCTTGACATCACACCCCATACACTACGACTCTCTGATAAACCCAGAAGTGGTGTACACAGAACCGGTTAAAGCCCCCTACCACCAAGACCAAAGTTTATCGATTATCGTAAGTATTAGCGATGCAAGTCTCAGGTTAAGACTATACACACCTACCTCGATTTCGGCCTCCCATAGACACATAGTCATAATACCAATGGGATTCCGAGGGGTCTATCCAGAGCGAAGCTGTTTCCCGTACCATCGGTGAAACACGACCTCCTATCGCACTTGCATAAGTATCCAATACTTATATATATGAGAACTATGCCGTTGTGCCCTCCACAACGCGCACAAGTGCAATACTAGCCTATTCCGCATTATCGATGTCCAGTCTCGATAATACTATGGCTAGGGATATTTAATGATTAAACCTTCGGGGACTGATACTGTCTCATATCATTCTCAGTCCAGGTACTAATCATAGGGACCTCTCTTCATTTATATATCTATGGTGATCTAATCACAAATGATGAGAGTGCAATTTCCTTATCATAGTTAATTTGCTACAACAACACAATGATCTGTGCAAATAGTGACGCTATGGGTCATATTATCCAACAATCTCCCACTTGGCACATAGCCAGTCACTCGAGTGTCTAACACCCGAACTATGTACAATTCGCTCAAATTGCTGAGGAAAGGTTTTCGTCAGCGGATTTGCTTAATTATCGTCGTGACGCGATTTACACGATCATCACATCGCCACGATGTATGATCCGAACGAATCAGATGATATAGAAGTATATATCTGGATCGTCGATGAGACCTTTAATTTTTTAGCCTGTGCTGACGCCTAGCTCAGCTGCTAACAGAACTATATCTAATCTAATTAGATTTATTATCGATCCAAATGCTTCTATTGCTGCTTGCTGCCTCAGCTGCAGCAATAATCCGCATTTGTTGTTAATTCGGCAACAGTTATCTTGCTCGGAAGATTTCCAGCTTACTGTCCCAGTGTTCAATCTTTATAGTACCGCAGTATTTACCGGTTTGGAAACTTGCAGCAGTGATCCCAGTCATTTCAAGTTCTCCATCTCCATAGTTTAAGACAACATCTTTAGTTCTCTCAGATACTAACAGATGTTCTTAATCTTCAATCCAGTGACTATCACTTGGATTGACCCGATTGTGACTCCATATGCTCAAAGCGTATGAGACACCAATACAAGTACATTTTAAATGTACAATTTCTCAGAGAGTGTTACCAACTCCAAATCTAGCCCAGTAGATCTTTATTCCTTGAATAAAGGTTGTTACTACCCCCAGAATTCTACGGAGAATTTCTTATGAAAGCCAAGCTTTCACACACCGATTGTTTTATGGGAATTTCATTGTCAGTGCCCTCTCCCACTAGCCTCCTTATATACACAAGAATTATTTCGTTTTGAGTCAAATCATAAACTATTATGATTATTTCAAAACGTCAGTTCCAAGAACCCTATGCTTGCTTCAATCCAAACATGGATTGAATAATCCGCAAACCTTGTTTGTCGGTTATACAAAATCGTCAGAATGTTGTAACATTCTCCAAAAGGTTTCCTTTTCAGGAAAGCGATTTTGATTTATAACTGACATATTTCACAAATGAAATATACAGTTATCAACAAGCATCTTCAAAATGGATTTACCATGGCAACAGGTAAAAGGTTGAACCGTTATTAACACAATGTTGATAACGATACCTTTCCGTCAAAAGCCCAGCTTTGTACGTTGGTATGTTGCCTACCATGTATGTCTTCCTTGAAGACGTTTAATGTACCATAGGCACAATGCTCGTGGTACAACAACTAGTATCCAAAATAGTTGTTAAACAGGGAATCCATTTTCGATTCATGGCACTTTGCCATAATAGGGAGTCGATACCTTGTATCACTACCTCATCATAATCAGTTGGTGTACCTTAAAAAGATTAAGATCTTTATGAGGTGAGATCAGAACCCATACCCCAGGTTGTTTTCTGACTCTCCTCTGATCTACACGGTTTCTTGTGTTTTTGAAGATTAATGGTATAGTTTCATCATAGATGAACTATTTGTGTTCCATTATGGACTTCGTGCCTTGAATAGTATTATATACTCCGATTTTCATCGAGTATCACTATCCTCCCACTGACCACTGCATATCGGTATTCCTCTCAGGAAAACCGCATGGTGAGCAACAATCACATTGTTCTCATGTGGGATTTATAAGTACTATACTTATGGTTTCCCTTAGGATAACCTATATTGGCACTAATCCAATTTGGGTTCTTAGTTTGGTATCATCCAAACTTTATGCCTGGCATACCCAAATTATCAGGAATGAGAAACCTCGTTTCTTTCATGTTCATATCCTATATGATATCTGTCAAACAGATTTACATGGAACCTTATTCTAAATAAGTTTTGCACTGTTAATACATATCCTGTTGAATGAAACAATAGCTCAGAGCGACTCGTGACAAACCTTATCATGTCCAACAAAATTCGGTTTTAGTTCGGACACACCGTCTAACTGACGTGTCTCGTTTAATTGTGTCCTAGACAACAATGCCATAAATAAGTCTCTATTGATCAAATCTATTTGAGCTATTTATTTGTCATTTATATGTTTGAGATTTTATTATATTCAAAATATAAATTATGTTATTTACATCTAATGTATTATCTCAGTATCATATATATTTTATGTACACACTAAGTATTTAAAATCTAATTTCAATACTAGTAGTGATCATAACTTAGACAAATATATTTAAAGTTAGAGCCTCGCCCTTTCGTTAATTCCTTCGTGTCTTCCATATCCAAATGGTAGTCCCTTTGGGATATGTCAATTATCCTTTTCAATATTTTAGGAACCTTAGGCCAAGCCTTGGGTTTTTAGAAATTGAAAGGAACGTGCACCTCGTGCTACATGCCCAATTGCAAACTTTGACTTTTCTCCACTAGAATAGTCAATTAATTCTCCAAGAATTATTAATTGCAATTTTAATACTTTTAAATCTAAAGATAGATTTATTATAAGTATATTAATTAAGCATTAAAGTCATCATCACATAAATCTTTCAAAGATTTTATGCTCTACTATTTGCTTAATTTTGGGCTTAAGGTATAATAAGTTATTTTATCAAATAAAGTAACCTATTATTTATTCCAATTTGAAAATTAAATCATTTAAAATATTTTAATCCCAGATTATTTTAAATATCCAACTTTTCAATTTCTTATCTTGATTACAATAGTCCAACTATTTAATCAACGATTAGTGGTACTATATATTATAATGATTATAATAGTCCAACTATATAATCAAATATAATCCATATTAATTAACCTCAATTACATTGATTACTATAATCCAATTATAAAATCAACTGTAAACTGAAATTAATTAATTCAAATATATTGATTAATATAATCCAATTATATATAATCAAGTATAATACAGTCCAACTGTTTATTAAAACAACAATTTAAATATTAGTCTAACTAATATTTAATATAACGACGAAATAATTTAAATGAGCGTGTTTAGCGAGTATTCGAACGAATGTTGCAAATTCAATACTTGCCTCCCACTATTTTTCGTCGAGCCTCTAACCCTCTGTGGAGTACTCGGGAAACCGTGTTTCCTAGTGGGCTAGGATCCTATTAAATAACACACAACCCTGACTTTGGCAATAAAAAGCTGTATGCTATTAACTAGGTAGATCTCACAGATCAATTGGATCTCATCCAATCCTAGATCCGGTTAGGTGGACATCCAAGTCCGAAACATATGTATAATGTCAATGTATCCAATACTTTCCTAACCCTATCCTCTGAATCATCTAGGCCTTGGCTTTGGCCAAAAACAAACCTAATGATTCCAGTAAGCTGGACCCATTGACGAGGAAAGTTTTGTAATCAATGTCATTGGACAAAAAGTGACCTGACTTTGGCCAATAAAAATCACGATTTGGACAAGACACCGATATGCAACAAAACTCTCATGATTCAAGTACATCCTTGATTGACAAAGGTCTTGACTTTGGTCAATAAAAACCAATGCCAACTTCGGATCTTGAACAAGAATCATTCAATGGAAGGATATTTGCTTAATATAAAACGAGGGTTTTTCGCGTGCAAACTGGCTACCAATTTAATTATCTTTGTTAAGGTCTCATCATCATACACCCTTAAGCATGCATTCTAAACACATAATAAGGCGAGTATGAAATAAAATAATAATGATATGCGGATGGATATTTTACATTGATCCTAGATCAAATCTCTCACTTTCTCTCTCCCGCTAGCACTTGTATTACTTCTACCCGTTACACTACACTTCTAAAGAAACCTCTTTACATGGAGGGGAATAGGTGAGAAGAGAATACAAAGAAATAGGAGATAAGGCTGGACACGCAGGTCCAATTTAATAAATCAAATTTATTACAATTTCCAAAATCGCCCAACCCGACTAATATCCATCAGATATACATTATTCAAACATCACAACCATGTATTCATACAAGCATGTTATCAATCAATCAATCAAATTAATTAATCTTGATTATTAGTGATCATCCAATGTTCAAACAAAGATTTGATTTTTGTTCGAGTCAAACTCGTATTGCAAACACGTACTCAAAGTACAATTTCTAAGAATTAAATTAAATAACATAATTAAATCCAATTTAATACGTATTTAATTCTAATTCATTATTTAATTCCAAATTAAATATTACACTTTTATTAACGAACCTTTACGACTTAAATTTCCAAATTTATCGCAACGGGTCTCAAAGCCCGATTAACATCTAATGTTTTATTTAATTAAAGTCCAATGGGCTTTTAATTAATTTCTACAGGCGTGGACCTTTGGTCAACTCGGGTCAAACCGAACAACCAAAATCCAATCCGGGAGTTACCCCATAAGCCTTTAATTAATTTTGGCCCATTAGGCCCAATTAAATAATTAAGGTCCATTAAGTCATAATTGGACCTTTTGGATTCGGTTTTGGGCCTAATTGGATCCAACCATTTTGCCTAAACCCAACTTTGTTACAACAAAGCCCAAAAGCCAATTACAACCTTTTTTTTTTTTTTTTTTTTTTTTTTTTTTTTTGAAATCGTTGGAAACCCGCCACCAAACCACCCATTCTGGGCCGCGGCGCAGGTAAAACCCCCGGCTACCCTAGCTCTACAAGAAATTGCACCCCTGGATTCGAACCTAGAACCTCAAGGTGAGATTCTGGACCCTTCACAATTAACTTATAAAATTCCAAATTTCACAATAATTAACATAAGTGTAATACACAATCAATTACCCAATTAACATTTCTAAAATATCAATTAGCCTAATTAATCATGCACTTTAACAACCAAATAGTGTCCACACAATTCAATTAAATCAAACCCAATAACATGCTATCAAGTCTCGGCAATTAGGGGTTTTTCAATTCGATTCGGTTTCAATCCAATTGAGTCCACAATCTTAATTTCCCAAATAAATACAATTCATCCAATGAATTAAAACAAAAAATCACAATAAATTTCATGTTCCTAAGATTCGGCCAAGCCATTTAAAAGGGAAAAATGTTCCAAATCAAAATTCAATCCAATTGAACTTCAAAACAACATTAACCAATGTTTTAAATCATCCAATGATCAAACAAAAAACAAAATTACCCAAGACATTAGGGTTCTCCAATTTTCGGCCAAGCATCCAATTTTGGGGAAAATTGAATCCAATTCAATTTCATGAAATTGATCACACACAATCTCAATTAAACATGTTCTAAGCATACTTAAACATCCAATTCAATTAAAACATGCTTAAACACATTTTACCCCAATTTCAAGTTTCATTTCAACCTAAAGAATTGGGGAAAATTGATCTAATCCAATTTTCTTGAAATTGATCATGCACAACTTCAATTCAACCTCATTCAAGCATAATGCATCAAACAATTCAACCAAATCATGCCTAAATCGAGTTTACCCAAATTAAAGTTTTGACAAAAAATAAGCAAATGGGGAAAATCATCAATCCAATCAATTTTTTTTATCAAATTGATTACATACAACTCAAATTCAATCATATATAATCATCCTCAAACAATCAATTAGACAGAATCAAGCCAAAATCAAAAAGCCCCAAATTTGCTCAAGAACCCTAATTCGGTTTTCATGCAATCAAAGCTCTAGATACCATTGTTGGAGTTAAATCAAAGTCCCAAGGATCACAAACAAAGCATAAAAACGACATATGAACACATCAAAGGAGATGGCGGAATCAACTCACATTGAATTCGGTTTTGATGTTTGAAGAACAAGGTGTGATTTTGATCCTCCATAGAGCTCGGCAGTACCTTCTCCTTGCAGTGGGCTGTGCGATTTGGACTGGTTTGGATCCTCCAAGATTCGGCCATTGTTGAGCACCATTGAAGCTCAAAGCTTCAAGCTTTCCAAGCTCATGAAGACACTTCCCTATCACCTATGCATTACTCAAGGTGTGCTAGCACTTTTATCTTGCAACAAGATTACTTCTTTTCTCCCTTTTGATCGGCAGAAAACCAGAAAAAAAATGATGAAGAACGGTCCAAGACCGAGAGAGAAAAGAGAGGGAAGAGAGAAAGTTTTTGGCTCACTATTTTCCCAAAACCGTGAAGTCCAAAAGAAGTGAGTGAGGGTCACGTGAATGTGGTCTAAAAATTAGGCCAAAAACATTAACAACAAAAACCAATGAGTCACGTGAATGGTAAAAAAATTTGCCAAAATCGTGAACAATAATTGGTCCAAGAGAGAGAGAATGATTTTTATATACATATATTCTTATTCCATTTACCAAGTAAATGAATAAAATATATATACACAACAATTAATTCAAAAGTCAAAAGGTACAAGTCCTATCAACTTTCAAACAATCACCTTTCTTTATTCACATCATGTCACTTTAATAAAGTGACAACATGTCATATCACATCACTCAAAGTGACAATTGATTTGACGCATGATGTGACAAACGATTTGACGCTTGATGTGACTCGCGTTTCGCGCTCGAATTCGAAATGCGAATGCGCTCGCAATCACTCTCGGCTCGGGTTCGCTAATTCCAAATTAACGAATTTTCCGTCGCGTCGTAATTAAATGATTACCTAGCGAATTCACTATTCACGTCGCTAACGAATTAATTCTAAAATAATTCGTTCGCCCGAATTAAAATCTAATTTTAATTCCGCGTCGAAATCCAATTTCTAATAATATATCGAATATATTATTTTATCGATTATTCCAAATTAATCGTTTTCTCTCTCTTTTATTAATATTTATCCCAGATAAAATATCTCCGCAATTAATCCCAGATTAATTTTCTCTCTCATCGAATTAATCCCAGATTAATTCTATCTCTCTCTTCTAATTAATCCCAGATTAATCAAAGTGCGAGTAATACGTCATCGGTGAATCTTCAGGAAGCGACCCATGAGATCTCCGGATATGTTGGTAGTAAATACGATCGTCGGACTGTCCGAACACGTAAGTACCTCGTACTACGTTTATATCGATTTACAAGACAAGGTTGGCTTCTAGCAAAGCGTCATGCCTACCCAATTCTCCAGAAATATTCTTACAGGAATATATAGATCTGTATCAAGCGTAGTGTATACCGTAGTATGTTGTATATCGGCCCAGTATCGGATAATCACGTGCTAGGGCTGGGGCTGGATAAGTGTCTGCCCCGTCCGAAACACATGTCGGATGTCTGGTAACATAGTCTCTATAATCGGATATACATGACCTGGTCACAATATCCCGATTGGTTGCGCAACACTCAAGAGCACTAGTACCGTATCCTGCGTGACATCATCTCCAAATGACTGAAGTGACACTTCCATCTTGACATCACACCCAATACACTACGACTCTCTGATAAACCCAGAAGTGGTGTACACAGAACGGTTAAAGCCCCCTACCACCAAGACCAAAGTTTATCGATTATCGTAAGTATTAGCGATGCAAGTCTCAGGTTAAGACTATACACACCTACCTCGATTTCGGCCTCCCATAGACACATAGTCATAATACCAATGGGATTCCGAGGGGTCTATCCAGAGCGAAGCTGTTTCCCGTACCATCGGTGAAACACGACCTCCTATCGCACTTGCATAAGTATCCAATACTTATATATAAGGAGAACTATGCCGTTGTGCCCTCACAAACGCGCACAAGTGCAATACTAGCCTATTCCGCATTATCGATGTCCAGTCTCGATAATACTACGGCTAGGGATATTTAATGATTAAACCTTCGGGGACTGATACTGTCTCATATCATTCTCAGTCCAGGTACTAATCATAGGGACCTCTCTTCATTTATATATCTATGGTGATCTAATCACAAATGATGAGAGTGCAATTTCCTTATTACATAGTTAATTTGCTACAACAACACAATGATCTGTGCAAATAGTGACGCTATGGGTCATATTATCCAACAAGTTTCGTAATCAATGTCGATGGACAAGAAGTGATCTTGACTTTGGCCAACAAATCACAACTTGGACAGGACACCGATGTGGAACAAAACTCTCATGATTCAAACACATCCTCAATTGACAAAGGTCTTGACTTTGGCCAACAAACCAATGCCAATTTCGGATCTTGAGAAAGAATCATTCAACGGAAGGAAAATCGCTTAATATTGTTTGAGGGATTTTTCGCGTAATTGGCAACCAATTAATTTATCTTTGTTAGGTCTCATCATCATACACCCTTAAGCATGCTTCTAAAAACATCATAAAGCGCGTAAAGTAAAGTAATAGTGATATACAGATGGATATATAAACAACTTGTTCCTAGAACAAATCACTCCCTTTCCTCTCCCCGCTAGCACTATTCTACTTCTACCCAATTACATAATACAATAAGAGAAACCTCATTTACATTGAGGGGAATTAGGTGAGAAGAGAATACAAAGAGATAAAGAGATAAGGCTGGACACGCAGGTCCAATTTATAAATTCCAAATTTACAATAATTTCTAAAATTACCCTTCCCTTCTAATATCCATCCGATATGCACTATTCATACAACATATCCACATTCATTCATTCATTCAAGGCATGTTATATAACCAATCAAATCCAATTAATTAGTCTTTAATTAGGTGACAATACAATGTTCAAACAATTGTTTGCATTTGTGCGAGTCCAACTCGTTTTGAGAATAAATACATATGGTATGAATTCACGAATTATATCGAACTACTCGTTAAATCCAATTTAAGTCGTATTCAATACTAATCCTATTATTTAATTCTAAATTAAATATTTACACTTTTATTGTGCTTTTATAACTTAGATTCCAAATCTAGTACTATTGGGTCTCAAAGCCCAACTAACATCTAATGTCCGTTTAATTAAAGTCTGATGGGCTTTCTATTGATTTCATTAGGCTTGGGCCTTGGTCAATGTGGGTCAAACCCAATTTCCAAGCCCAATAAGGAATCACCCTCATTTGCCATAAAATCAATATCAAGCCCATAAGGCCCAATTAAACATAAAAGCCCATTTATTACATTTGGACTTAAATGGTGTGATTTAGGCCCATTTTGGATCCAATCCAAATGGTCCAAATCTACTTGGCCTAACCAAGCCCATTTATTACCAAATATAATAGTTTTAGGCCCAATTCCAATTTAAGCCCAATTAACCAAATTTTAAAATTCCAAATTTTATAACTTAATTAATTAAAGTGTATTTTCATGATTAATCCTTTAAATCAATATTCCCAAAATATCAAATTAATCTATTAATCATTTTTTATCTTAAATACATGTCCAACATTATTTAATCAAAAATCAAGTCCCTAATCTTCATCAAGCATTCGGCCAAGGTGATTAAAATGGTTCCGATTTCGTTTTCAATCCAATCGATTTACAAATGATCATCTCCATATTATTTCAAGTCATCAAATGTCTTAAAATTAAAAAATCATCTAGTCCACATGCTTGCATGTATTCGGCCAAGCCTCATTTGGGTGGAAAAATTAATCCAATTTATTTTCCATGAAATTGATGATGTATAATCTATTTAACATACATCTAAACATATTTAATCAAGCAAACTCATCAAATCATGCTTCAAACAATTTTCCCCAAATAACATCCTAATATATTTGCATGCTTTTTAAGCTCTGATACCATTGTTGGAAAATCTAATCCATGTCCCAAGATCAAAAGCACAAGCAAAATATATAAAAGAATGAACTATATTGAAGTATGGCGGAATCAATACTCACAAAAACGGAATGTGGATGCGTTTGATGAAACAAAACTTGCTCCTTAGTGCAGTGAAGGATTCGGCCAAGCAGAAAAGAGAAGCTCCAAGCTATATTTGATCCTTCCAAGCTCTAAGATGAGTTTCCCATAACACCTTGTATGATCCCTTGATGTTGCTAGCCAAAGTTGTGTGTATTAGAGTTCCAAACAAGTACACTTTCTTCTTGTCTTGCCACAAAAACAAATGAAGATTTGGAGAGCCAAAACAATGCCCACTGTTTCGGTAATTTGAGAGAGGAGAAGAGATATGATTTTGTTTCAAAAATCAATTTATATTTATGTCATAATAATTATTAAATGATAATATACTTATGACACAAACCATGCAAAGGCTTAGAGTGTCTAACACTCAATTTCCATGCAATACCCTTGAGTGCTTTGTACACTATCTTCATGCAATACATCAACAATTAAATAATGCAAATAATGACATGTGTCATGTGGGCCCCACACGTTTCCAAATGAAAGTGGGCCCACGTGCACTCACGCGTTCGGATCCGATATTTCCGAAATACCGAACTTACATCGCGACGTTAATTAAATCGAATTTAAATAAATAATTGCGCCTAGCGAAATTATTTATTACGTCGCTAACGAATTAATTCTAAATTAACTCGTTTGCCCGAATTAAAATCTAATTTTAATTTCGCGTCGAAATCGAATTCCGATTATTATATCGAATATAATAATTTTACGATTAATTCTAAATTAATCGTTTTCTCTCTTTATATAATACTTTATCCAAGATAAAGTCTCTCCGTAATTAATCCAAGATTAATCGAGTTTGAATCATACGTCATTGGTGAATCTTCGGGAAGCGACCCAAGAGACCTCTAGATATGTTGGCAGTAAATCCGGTTGTCGAACTATCCGAACACGTACGTACCAAGTACTACGTTTTTACCGATTTACAAGACAAGGTTAGCCTCTAGCAAAACGCCATGTCTACCCAATTCTCTAGAAATATTCTTACTGGAATATTAGATCTATAACAGGCGTAGTATACCGTAGTATTGTGTATATCGAACCAGTATCGGATGATCACATGTAAGGCCTGGGGCTGGAGATGTGTCTGCCCCGTACGATACACATATCGGACATCAAGCCAGTCTCTTTGAATCGGATAATCCTGACCTAGTCATATTATCCCGATGGTTGCAACCATTATAGAGTACTAGTTCTGTATCCCTCGCGATCATCATCTCCATATGTCTGAAGTGATACTTCCATCTTGACATCACATCCAATACACTACGATTCTCGATAAACCCAGAAAAATGTACACAGAACCCGTTAAAGCCCTGGACCACCAAAACTAAAGTTTACCGATTGTCGTAAGTACTAGCGATGCAAGTCTCAGGTTAAGATCATATGCACCTACCCTGAAGCGGACTCCCATAGACACGCAGACATACTACCAATGGGATTCCACGGGGTCTATCCAGAGCGAAGCTGTTTTCCGTACCATCGGTAAAACACAACCTCCTACCGCACTTGCATAAGTATCCTATACTTAAATATATGAGAACTATGCCGTTGTGCCCTCACAACATGCACGAGTGCAGTACTAGTCTATTCCGCATTATCGATGTCCAATCTCGATAATACTACGACTAGGGATATTTAATGATTAAACCTTTATGGATTGATACCGTCTCATATCATCACAATCCGGAACTAATCATATGGACTTTTACCATTTATATATCAAAGTAAATAAATTACAAAACGGTAAAAGGCAATTTCATTACTACATAGTTAATTTTGTACAATAATACAATATCATTTACAAAATAGTGACGCTATGGGTCATTACTGTCTAACACTTTTATCTTCCTAGAAGATTATAATGATTATGCCTTTGCCCTTTTCACATTCCAGAAGTCTTTGGCCAAGCCTTGGCCTTCTATAATATCGAAGTAAGATTCGCCTTGCGCTACTTGCCTTATTGCAAACTTTGGCTTTGTCTCCTTGAGAATGGCCATTAACTCTCCAAGAATTGTTTATTGCAATTTAATACTTCTAAGATCTAAGAATAGATCTACGAAGATCCTTCAATTTCATTATCATACTTTAAGGATCTAATCCTTAGTTCTGATTCAGAAATTAAATAGTCTACTACGACAAGCTTAATGGATTAAGCACTAAAGTTATCATCACATAAATCTTCCAAAGATTATGCTCTATTATTTGCTTAATTCTGGGCTTAGGCCTAAGATGTTATTTTTTTCAAATAAAGTAACTTCTTAGTTTCAGGACTATCCTGAAATTTGTTCCAAATTTGAAAATTAAAGTCGTTTAAACATATTTTCCCAAGGATAATGTTTTAAACATCAATCTTTCATTTTAATCTTGATTCTAATAGTCCAACTATTTAATCAACGATTTCAGGTACAATCTAATGTAATGATTACTATAGTCTAACTATATAACCTATTACAATTTTATTAGTTAAAATCAAATATATTGATTACTATAATCCAATTATATAATCATTATAAATGATTGGTAAAATTCAAATATATTGATTACTATAATCCAATTATATAAATAACTATAAATGAAGGGTAAAATTCAAATATATTGATTATTATAATCCAATTATATAATCAACTATAAATGAAGTAGTTTGATTATAGTCCAACTGTTTAATTAAAACAACAATAAATATTAGTCCAACTAATATATAATTTATTTGTCGAATGATATTTGATTGAGCGCGTATGACAAGTAACTAAACGAATATTGCAAATCTAATACTTGTCTCCCACTATTTTTCGGCGAGCCTCTATCCCTCTGTGGAGTACTCGGGAAACCTAATTTCCTAGAGGGCTAGGATCCCGTTAAATAACACACAACCTTGACTTTGGCCAACAAATGTATGATACTTAACTAGGTAGATCTCTAAGATCAATTGAATCTCATCCAATTCCTAGATCCATTAGGTGGACATCCAAGTCCGAAACATATATCTCATATATACCAATATATCAAATATATTACCTAACCTTTTTCCTCTGAATCAACTAAGCCTTGGCTTTGGCACAACAAACATAATGATCCCAGTTAAGTGGAACCCATTGACATGGAAAGCTTCGTAATCAATGTCGATGGACAAGAAGTGATCTTGACTTTGGCCAACAAATCACGACTTGGACAAGACATCGATATGGAACAAAACTCTCATGATTCAAACACATCCGCAATTGACAAAGGTCTTGACTTTGGCCAACAAACCAATGCCAACTTTGGATCTTGAGTAAGAATCACTCAACGGAAGGAAAAACGCTTAATATTTTTTTGAGGGTTTTCGCGTGCAAATTGGCAACCAATTTATTATCTTTGATTAGGTCTCATCATCATACACCCTTAAACATGCATTCTAAACACATAATAAAGCGCGTATAAATAAATAAATTAATAATGATATGCGGATGGATATCTCACAAACTGTTCCTATAACAAATCACTTCTTTTCCTCTCTCCGGCTAGAACTATTCTAACTTCTACCCAATTACTTAATACAATAAAGAAACCTCATTTACATTAAGGGGAATAGGTGAGAAGAGAAATACAATGAGAAATGAGATAAAAGGCTAGACAAGCAAGTCCAATTTAAATAAATTCTAAATTTATTTCAATTTCCAAAATTGCCCTCGCCCTTCTAATATCCATCTGATATACATTATTCATACAATACATTCATGTGTTCATACAAATCATATTATTCAATCAATCTAATCCAATTAATTAATCTTTGAATTAATGATCATCCATTTTCAAACAACGATTTGATTTGCGCGAGTCAAACTCGTTTAAGAATAAATACTCAAAGTAAGTATTCTTGAATTATATTGAACTACAACTTTAAATCCAATTTATTTATATTCAATACTAATCCCAATTTAATTCCAAATTAAATATATACACTTACTTATAAGCCTTAAAGACTTGGATTCCAAATCCAATCTTGATAGGTCTCAAAGGCCCAATAACATCCAATGTCATTTCAATTAAAGTCCAATGGGCTTTTAATTGATTCTTAAGGCATGGGATTTGGCCATAATGGATCAAACCCAAAATGCCAAGGCCCAATAGGAATAACCTTATTGCCAACAAATCAATTTAGGCCCATTAGGCCCAATCAAATTATTTAAAGGGCCAAATGATGTATTTGGACTTTATGGAATTGGTTTTTGGCCCAATTGGATCCAATCCAAAAGTCCAAAACCAAACTTAGCCAAACCAAGCCCATTAAGCCCAAATACACACTTTTAGCCCAATTCATAATTAAAGGCTTATTAACATAATTATAATATTCCAAATATCACAATTAATTTAATTAAAGTGTATTAGCCATGATTAATTAATTAAACTCAATATTTCCAAAATACCAATTAACTTAAT
This sequence comes from Zanthoxylum bungeanum, assembly GCA_019454045.1. Lineage (NCBI taxonomy): Eukaryota > Viridiplantae > Streptophyta > Magnoliopsida > Sapindales > Rutaceae > Zanthoxylum > Zanthoxylum bungeanum. The sequence continues at coordinate 38,978 of SKCR01031727.1, read as the reverse complement.
TAATCATGCTTAATCCAATAATTCATGCTCAACACAAATTGAAGCCAAAAATAATTATTTCATGTTCAACACAAATTGAATCCTAAATTCATAATTTCATGCTCAACATGCGCTTTGATTTTAACATGAACTTTATTGACTTTGATTCTAATCCAATCAAACCAACAATCAATATTTAAACATGCATTTAAACACATAATTTCATGTTACAAAAAATCAAAAACATGCAGTCCACTGCACTGTCATATTCGGCCAAGTGAGCATTTTTTTAACTTTTGATTCTTTTGATTTGTTTCAAATCTAATCATGCATAACTCTAAGTTATCATAATCTAAGCATGCTCAAAGCATCAATTTAAAAGAATCATGTTCAAAACATAAAAGCCCCAAATTTTAGACTCAAGAACCCTAAAATTTTCATGCTTAAAATTGGCTCATGATACCATTGTTAGTTTTCCTAGAACATGCCAATGATCTAATAAGCATGAAAACATGTTCATAAATTCAATATAAGTAGTGGAATAACTTATATTGAGCGGATTTGAGCTTTTAAAATTTTGAGAAGAGATCTCCAAGATCCAAGCTTTGAATGTTGATTCCAACTCTTGAAGTGGTTTCCCTATCACCTTTGTTGATTTCTCCAAGTGCTAGCTTTGTTGATTTTGCAACAAAATCAAAGTGTAGAGAGGAAGAAGGTCACGCCCATGGAGAGAGAGTCATAGGGTTTCTTTTGTTCAAAAATTGTATTTGTGTGATGCATAGACAAGTGAAGATAGAGAGAAGGGTTTTAGGTAAAACCATTTTACCTAAACAAGGTAGTTGGGTAAATGGTTTCACCAAAACCATTCCAAGGTAGTTGGATGGTGGGTGGCTTGGCATAAATGCCAACTACAATCCTAACTACCACATGTGATGTAGGCCCCATATTTGAATTCAAAATTCAAATGTCTCTACGAACATTTGCCGCGGCTCGGTTCCGTTTAATCCGATTAAACGAACTTTCGTCGCTAAATAATTAAATCTAATTTAATTAAATAACGATGCCTCGCAAATATATTATGAATGTCGTCTACGAATTAATTCAAAATTAATTCGCTCGTTCGCATTAAAGTCCAACTTTTATTTTGTAATAAAATTCAATTCATATTAATATATCCGATATATAAATTTTAGCCCATACGAATAAATTAAATAGAAAAATCAAATTTAATTATTAAATTTATTTTACCGATTAATTCTAAATTAATCGCGTTCTCTCTCTTTCGAACATATTTAATCCCAGATTAAATAATACCTCAATTAATCCCAGATTAATTTTCTCTCTCTCAATTAATCCCAGATTAATTATCTCTCTTAATTAATCCCAGATTAATTCTAATTAAATCAACTATCATTGGTGAATCTTTGGGAAGCGACCCAAGAGATCCCTGGATATGTTGGCAGTAAATACGGTCATCGGATTATCCAAATACGTGCGTACCTCGTACCATATGCTTACCGATTTACTAGACATGGTTGGCTTCTAGCAAAGCACCGTGCCTACCCAATTCTCCAGAAATATTCTTACTGGAATATATAATCTATGTCAAGCGTAGTATATGTAGTATTGTGTATTGCGATCCAGTATCGAATGTCACGTGCTAGGCCTGGGACTGGAATCGTGTCTGCCCCGTACGAAGCACATGTCGGATGTCTGGTAACTAGCCTCTATAATCGGATATACATGACCTAGTCATAATATCGTGATGACTGCAGTACTTAAGAGCACTAGTACCATATCCTACGTGACATCATCTCCACTATGACTGGAGTGATACTTCCGTGTTGACATGACATCCAATACACTATGATTCTCAGTATACCTAGAAGAGGCGTACACAGAATCGGTTAAAGCCCTGGACGATCAAAACTAAAGCATACTGATTGTCGCAAGTATTAGCAATGCAAGTCTCAGTTAAGACCAAATACACCTACCCTGATTTCGGACTTCCATAGACACATAGTCATACTACCAATGGAATATCGAGGGGTATATCCAGAGCGAAGCTGTTTTCCGTACCGTCGGTAAACACAACCTACTATTACACTTGCATGAGTATCCTATACCCAAATATATGAGAACTATGCCGTTATGATCTCACATAACGCGCACAAGTGTAATACTAGTCTATTCCGCATTATCGATGTCCAATCTCGATAATACTACGACTAGGGGTATTTAATGATTCATCCTTTGAGGACTGATACTGTCTCATATCATCTCAATCCAGGAACTAATCATAGGGACCTCCTAACATTTATACATCTAGGTGATCTAATCACAAATGATAAGAGTGCAATCTCCTTGTCACATAGTTAATTTGTACAATAACACCATGATCTGTACAAATAGTGACGCTATGGGTCATAAATGTCCAACACGATATTCATCTGATTCGTTCGGATCATACATCATGGCGATGTGATGATCGAATAAATCGCATCAGATGATAATCACGCAAATCCACTGACGAAAACTTTTCTCAGCAAATTGAGCCAATCGTACATAGTTCGGGTGTAAGACACTCGAGTGACTGGCTATAGGCCAAGTGGGAGATTGTTGGACAATTATAACCCATAGTGTCACTATTTGTACAGATTATGGTGTTGTTGTACAAATTAACTATTTGACAAATGAGATTGCACTCTTATCATTTGTGATTAGATCACCAAGATATATAAATGATAGAAGGTCCCTATGACAGAGAATGATATGAGACAGTATCAGTCAACGAAGGATAAATCATTAAATATCCCTAGTCATAGTATTATTGAGATTGGACATCGATAAATACGTAAAAGACTAGTATTACACTTGTGCGCATTGTGAGGGCATAACGACATAGTTATCATATATTTGGGTATAGGATACTCATGCAAGTGTAATAGGAGGTTTTGTTTTACCGATGTTACGGGAAACAGGTTCGCTCTGGATAGACCCCCTCGGAATTCCATTGGTTGTATGACTATGTGTCTATGGAATTCCGAAATCAGGGTAGGTGTATTTGGTCTTAACTTGAGACTTGAACCGCTAATACTTGCGATAATCAATATACTTTGGTTTTGGTCGTCCAGGGCTTTAACCAGTTTCTGTGTACGCCTCTTCTGGGTATATCGAGAATCTTAGTGTGTTGGTTGTGATGTCAAGAAGGAAGTATCACTCCAGTCATAGTGGAGATGATGTCACGTAGGATACGGGACTGGTGCTCTTATATGCTGCAGCTGTCGGGATATTATGATTAGGTCATGTATATTCGATTATAGAGACTAGTTACCAGACATCCGACATGTGCTTCGTACGGGGCAGACACAGTTCCAGCCTAAGGCCTAGCACGTGACAGTTCGATACTGGATCGACATGCACAATACCACGTACACTATGCCTGATATAGATCGTTTATTACTGTAAGCATGTTTCTGGAGAATTGGGTAGGCATGGTGCGTTGCTAGAAGCCAACCTTGTCTTGTAAATCGGTAAAATGTCGTACCTGGTACGTACGTGTTCGGATAGTCCGATGATGGAATTTGCTGCCAACATATCTGGGGATCTCATTGGTCGCTTCCCGAAGATTCATCGATGACGTATGACTCGCACTTTAATTAATCTGGGATTAATTAGATGAGAGAGAAGATTAATCTGGCATTAATTGCGGAGATATTTTATCTGGGATAAAATATCAATTAAAGAGAGATAAATATTAATTTGTAATTAATCGATTGAATAATATATTTGATATATTATAAGAAATAGTATTTCGACACGGAATTAAAATTATATTTTAATTCGGGCGAACGAGTTAATTTAGAATTAATTCGTCAGTGACATGAATAGTGATTTCGCTAGGCATAATCATTTAATTACGTCGCAATGGAAATTTTGTTAATTTAGAATTAGCGAACCCGAGCCCGGGATTGTTTATGAGCCCATTCGTATTTCAAATTCAAGTACGGCACACAAGTCAAATCAAGCGTCAAATCATTAGTCACATCAAGCGTCAAATCATTAGTCACATCAAGCGTCAAATCAAATGTCACTTTGAGTGATGTGACAAGTTGTCACTTGATTGAGTGATGTGACAAGTTGTCACTTGATTGAGTGATGTGAGTTGATGTGAATAGTGAAGTGGTTGGAAAGTTAAAAGGCTTGTACCTTTGACTTTTTGCAAATTGAAAAATGGTAAATGGTTAATTAATTTTGGAAATTATAAAACCTATTTACACTTTTCATTTTCTCTCTCTTGATATACGGTTTTGGGAGCCAAAACACTTCACTCTCTCTTCACCATTTCTTCTCTCTCTCGCCCACTGCCATTGTCTTTCGCTTCACTGGTTTCAGCTAAACCGTGAGCTAGGAGGAAGAAATGATTGATTTTGTTGCAAGATCATAGTGCTAGCACACTCTAGGAGACAAACCAAGGTGATAGGGTAGTGATTTCGTGAGCTTGGAATCCATTTTGTAAGCTTGGAGCTTGGAGATTTCTTGGAGGACAAAGCCGAAAATGGAGCCCAAACCAGTGAGGAAAACTGAGAGCTTCCAACGAGGTTCAAAGAGAATTTTCTCGTAGCATCCAATCCGTTCGATGTGAGTATGATTCCGCCATTCTCCTTTGATTGTATTCACATGTTATTTTCTTTCTTGATAAATGATCTTGGGAACCTTAGAGGAAACCAATAGGCAGTCCACTGAAATGGGCTCCTCCATTTTCGGCTTTGGTCCTCCATGAAAACTCCAAGCTCTGTGATGAAATCCCAAGCTCACGGGTTGGTTTCCCTATTACCTTCGCATGCCTCTTTGAGTGCTAGCTCTTGATGTTTTTGCCACAAAAACATTATACCTTGCTTCTCTTCATTCTCGGTTTCTGCGCAGAAAAAACAAAACAAGAAATGCCTCTAAGGCCGAGAGAGAGATGTGTTTTTCTTACTTAAAAAAAGGTAAATGATTTTCCAAAAAATCATATACACAAATTACTTTCAAAAAGTCAACAAGTACAAGCTTTAAAAAGCTTCCAACAACTCCCATTATTCAATCAAGTTGTCAAGTCACATCACTCAAAGTGATAAGTGATTTGACGCTTGAAGTGACTAGCGATTTGACGCTTGATGTGAGTGATGATTTGACGCTTGATTTGACTTGCGTGTCGCACTCAAATTCGAAATACGAATTCTCTCGCAAACAATCCCCGGCTTGGTTTCGCTAATTCCAAGTTAACAAATTTTTCGTTGCGTCATAATTAAATCTAATTTAATAAAATAATCATGCATAGCATAATTACTATTCATGTCGCTAACGAATTAATTCTAAATTAACTCGTTCGCCCGGATTAAAATCTAATTTTAATTCCGCGTCGAAATCCAATTTCGTTTAATATATCGAATATATTAATTTTAATTGATTAATTCCAAATTAATCATTCTCTCTCTTAAATGATATTTTATCCCAGATAAAATATCTACGCAATTAATCCCAGATTAATTTTCTCCCTCTCATCTAATTAATCTCAGATTAATTAACGTGCGAGTCATACGTCATCGGTGAATCTTCGGGAAGTTACCCATGAGATCCCCGGATATGTTGGCAGTAAATCCGGTCGTCGGACTATCTGAACACGTAAGTACCTAGTACTATGTTTGTACCGATTTACAAGACAAGGTTGGCTTCTAACCAAGCGCCATGCCCATCCAATTCTCCAGAAATATCCTTACAGGAATATGTAATCTATATCAGGCGTAGTATACGTAGTATTGCGTATTTCGATCCAGTATTGGATGATCACATGCGAGGCCTAAGGCTGGTACAGTGTCTGCCCCGTACGAAGCATATATCGGATCACAAGCAACTAGTCTCTTTATTATCGGATAATCACGACCAAGTCATATTATCCCGATGGTTGCAACCCTTTATAGAACCAGTTCTGTATCCCTGCGCAATCATCATCTCCACTATGACTGGAGTGATACTTCCATCTTGACATCACACCCAATACACTACGATTCTCGATATACCCAGAAGAGGTGTACACAGAAACCGGTTAAAGCCCTGGACGACCAAAACCAAAGCATATTGATTGTCGTAAGTATTAGCGGTGCAAGTCTCATGTTAAGACCAAATACACCTACCCTGATTTCGGACTTCCATAGACATATAGTCATACTACCAATGGAATTCTGAATGGGTCTATCCAGAGCAAAGCTGTTTTCCGTACCATTGGTAAAACACAACATCCTATTACACTTGCATGAGTATCATATACCCAAATATATGAGAACTAAGTCGTTGTGCCCTCACAGACGCGCACAAGTGTAATATTAGTCTTTTACGCATTTATCGATGTACAATCTCGATAATACTCTGACTAGGGATATTTAATGATTTATCCTTAGTGGACTGATACTGTCTCATATCATTCTCAATCCAGGAACAAATCATAAGGACCTCATGTTGGACAGTTATGACCCATAGCGTCACTATTTGTACAGATCATGGTGTTGTTGTACAAATTAACTATGTGACAAGGAGATTGCACTCTTATCATTTGTGATTAGATCACCTAGATGTATAAATGATACGAGGTCCTTATGATTAGTTCCTGGATTGAGATGATATGAGACAGTATCAGTCCACGAAGGATTAATCATTAAATATCCCTAGTCGTAGTATTATCGAGACTGGACATCGATAATGCGGAATAGACTAGTATTACACTTGTGCGTGTTATGTGAGATCATAACAGCATAGTTCTCATATATTTGGGTATAGGATACTCATGCAAGTGTAATAGGAGGTTGTGTTTTACCGATGGTACGGAAAACAGCTTCGCTCTGGATAGACCCCTCGGAATTCCATTGGTAGTATGACTATGTGTCTATGGAAGTCCGAAATCAGGGTAGGTGTATTTGGTCTTAACCTGAGACTTGCATCGCTAATACTTGCGACAATCGGTATGCTTTAGTTTTGGTCGTCCAGGGCTTTAACAGGTTCTGTGTACGCCTCTGCTAGGTATATCGAGAATCGTAGTGTATTGGGTGTGATGTCAAGACGGAAGTATCACTCCAGTCATAGTGGAGATGATGTCACGTAGGATATGGTACTAGTGCTCTTAAGTACTGTAGTCATCGGGATATTATGACTAGGTCATGTATGTCCGATTATAGAGACTAGTTACCAGACATCTGACATGTGCTTCGTACGGGGCAGACACATTCCAGCCCCAGGCCTAGCACGTGACAATCCGATACTGGATCGCTATACGCAATACTACATATACTAAGCCTAACATAGATTATATATTCCAGTAAGAATATTTCTGGAGAATTGGGTAGGCACGGTGTTTTGCTAGAAGCCAACCATGTCTTGTAAATCGGTAAGCACGTGGTACGAGGTACGCGCGTATTCAGATAATCTGATGACCGTATTTACTGCCAACATATCCAGGGATCTCTTGGGTCGCTTCCCAAAGAATCACCGATGGCAGTTGATTTAAATTAGAATTAATCTGGGATTAATTAAGAGAGAGAATTAATCTGGGATTAATTAAGATGGAGAAAATTAATCTGGGATTAAATGTGTTCGAAAAGAGAGAACGCGATAAATTTGGAATTAATCGGTAAAATAATTTTAATAGTTAAATTTGATTTTTCTATTTAATTTATTCGTATGGGCTAAAATTAATATATCGGATATAATAATATGAATTGGATTTCATTATGAAATTAAAGTTGGACTTTAATGCGAATGAAAGAATTAATTTAGAATTAATTCGTAGATGACGTTCGTAATATATTTGCGAGGCATCGTTATTTAATTAAATTAGATTTAATTATTTAGTGACGAAAGTTCGTTTAATCGGATTAAACGGAACCGCGCCGCGACAAATGTTCATAGAGACATTTTGAGTTTTGAATTCAAAATGGTGGGGCCCACTTCACACATGTCACACATGTGAAGTGGTGGTTGGAAAGTGGTTGGCATTTATGCCAAAACCACTTACTTTCCAACTACTTGGTTTAGGTGAAACTAAATTACCCCAACTACATGGTTTTGGTGAAAAGGGTAAAAACCCTTTAACAAAACCCTAGCTCTCTCTCTTCACACTTGGGTAACACAACACTTGGAACAAAATACAAACCCTAATACATCTCCTAATGGGCGTGAGCTTCATGTCTCAATCGCTTTGATTTTGTGGCAAAATCAACAAAGCTAGCACTTGGAGAAATCAACTAAGGTGATAGGGAAACTACTTCAAGAGTTGGAATCATCACTTAAAGCTTGGAATCAACAAAGGAATGATCTTGGAGATCTTCAACTCAAAGCTTGGAATCAACAAAGGAAGCATCTTGGACCTTGGATCTTCTTCTCAAAATTTTAAAAGCTCAAATCCATTCAATGTAAGTAATTCCGCAACTTATTTTGAATTTATGAACATGTTTTCATGCTTATTAGATCCTTGGCATGTTCTAGAAACACTAATCACGAATGATAAGAGCGCAATCTCCTTTGTCACATAGTTAATTTGTACAACAACACCATGATCTGTACAAATAGTGACGCTATAGGTCATAACTGTCTAACAATCTCCCACTTCGCCTATAGCCAGTCACTCGAGTGTCTTACACCCGAACAATGTACGGTTCGCTCAAATTGCTGAGGAAATGCATTCATCACCGGATTTGCATGATTATCGTCTGATGCAATTTATACGATCATCACATCGCCATGATGTATGATCCAAACGAATCAGATGAATAGTTGAAGTATGTATCTGGATCGTTGATGAGACCATTAATTCTTTAGCCTGCGCTGTAGCCTAGCTCAGCAGCTAACAGAACTATATCTAATCTAATTAGATTTGTTATCGACCCAAATGGCTTCTATTGCTGCCTTAGCTGCAACAATAACCCGCTTTTGTTGTTTTTTCGGTAACAGTATCTTGCTTGGAAGATTTCCAGCTCAATGTTCTGTTATTCAAACTGTATAGTACCATTTAGCGATTTATAGTCATTTTTATCGGTTTAGGAAACTTGCAGTAGTGATCCCAGTCACTGCAAGTTCTCTTTCTCCATAGTTTAAGACATCATCCTTAGTTCTATAAGATACTAACGGATGTTCTTAACATCAATCCAGTGACTATCACTTGGATTGGCTTGTTTGTGAATCCATATGCTCAAAGCATATGAGACACCACGTCAAGTACATTTTTGAATATACGAGTTCTCGGAGAGTTTCAACTTTAAATCTATCCCATTAGATCTTTATTCCTAGAATAAAGTTTGTTTCTCCCAAGAATTCTACGGAGAATTTTCATGAAGGCCAAGCTTTCACCGATAATATTATGGGAATATCATTCCAAGAAATGATGTATATTATCAATATTTATAGGACATTATTGTCAGTGCGCTCCCACTAACCCTCTTATATACACAAGAATCTTTTCATTTTGAATTAAATCATAAACTATTATGATTACATCAAAATTACAATTCCAAGAACCTGATGCTTGCTTCAATCCAAACATGGATCGAATAACCTGCAAACCTTGTTTGCTAGTTTTTGGTACGACAAAACCTTCAGGATGTTGAAAACATCCTCCAAAAGGTTTCCTTTTCAGGAAAGTGATTTTCCCGTTCAGCTTCCATATTTCATAAATGAAACAGATAAAAGGTTTCGTCGTAATCGACACAATGTTGATAATGATACCTTTTTGTTACAAGCCTAGCTTAGTACGTTGGTATGTTGCCATCCATGTATGTCTTCGTTGAAGACTCATAAAGGTCCAATAGGCACAATGCCTTGCGATACATCAACTAGTGTCCAAACATAGTTGATATACATGGAATCCATTTCGAACTCATGGCACTTTGCCATAACAGGGAGTCGATACCTTGTATCACTTCCTTCTACGTAGTCGGCTTGTATTCCTCAATAAGATTGACATCTTTATGAGGTGAGATCAGAAACCCATACCCCAGGTTGTTTTCCGACTCTCTCCGAACTACGTGGTTCTTGTGTATTCGAAGATTAAGGGTATTGTTTCATCCTTGATGAACTATTTGTGTTCCATTAGGACTCGGTGCCTTGAATAGTATTACTCTGATTTTCATCGAGTTTTATTATCCTCCCACTTACGACTGCATATCGGTATTCCTCTCAGGAAAATCGCATGGTGAGCAACAATCACATTGTTCTCAAGTGAGTTGTATAAGTACTATACTTTGGTATCCCTTGGATAACCAATTGCAATTGGAAATTATCCAATTTGGGTTCTAGTTTGGCATCATCCAAACGTATGCCCAGCTTTCCCAAATCAACAGGAGTTACCCGATTTCTTTCCTGTTCATATCTAATATGAATCTGTCTAACAGATTTTTATGGAATCTTTTTCTAAATAAGTTCTGCACTGTTTATGCTTATCTGTTGAAGGAAATGGTAGCTCAGAGCGACTCATGACTAACCTTATCATGTCCAACAAAATTCGATTTCTCCGTTCGGACACACCGTCAAATTGACGTGTTCCGAGAGGAGTCCTCATTAAAAGAATGCTATACTCTTTCAAGTATTCAAGAAACTTATAGCTTAAGTATTTTCATCATGGTCTAACCGTGACGAAATAACACTTTAGCCGATCGGTTTGTCTACACCGTGTCGAAACTCTAAAAGTTTCCGATTTGTGTTTCAAAAGAAACACATAACCATAACGCGATGCAACATCCGTTAAGGTCACGAAATATTCCTATCCACCTCTAGCCTAGCAAGATATGGGCCCACTTATGTCTCTATGAACAAGGACTAATAGATAGATGGCACTTGCATTATTACCAAGTAAAGGTGTTTTAGGCACTTTGTGTAGAGTTTCAATCAAGTCCCAAGAATCATCAATCATGCATAAAAACGAGTTGAATACAACCAAGGAGTAAGGCGGAATTCCTACTCACATTTATGGGTTTTGATGAAATGAAGAATACAAGCCTTCAAGCTTGTCAAACTCGCGGTAATGGAGCTCCTTGTGCTGCTGGACTGCTCGGTTTTGGTCCTTCTTGTCTCTCCAAGATTCGGCCATGGATGGACTCCATGGAAGCTCCAAGCTTCAAGCTTTTCCATGCTCATAAATTCGTTTCCCTATCACCATAATATAACCCATGTGTGTGCTAGCACTACTCTTCTTAATTTGCTTCTCAAAATTTCGGTCAAACCAGAAAATTTTGTGAAGAAATCGGCTTGAAGCCGTGAGAGGGAGAAGAGAGAAAGATGAAGGGTTTTTGGCTCCAAAAGCCTAAAACCTTGAATCACACAAACAAGAGAGAGAAAGTGATGCTTTTTATATATCATTTTATTTTTCTTTATTTACCAAGTAATATAAAATAAAAGGATATATAAAACTTTAATTAAAAAGTCAAAAAGCAAAAAGCAAAAGCTTTCAACTTTTCACCCATCACTTCTACTTTTAACATCAAGTCACTTCACTTTAATAAAGTGACAACATATCATATCACATCACTCAAAGTGACAAGTGATTTGACAATTGACGCGACTAGTGATTTGACGCTTGATGTGACTTGCGTGTCGCGTTCGAATTCGAAATGCGAATGCGCTCGCAATCAATCTCGGGCTCGGGTTCGCTAATTCCAAATTAACGAATTTTCGTCGCGTCGTAATTAAATGATTACGCCTAGCGAAATCATTATTCATGTCGCTAACGAATTAATTCTAAATTAATTCGTTCGCCCGAATTAAAATCCAATTTTAATTTCGCGTCGAAAACCAATTTCTAATAATATATCAAATATATTATTTTATCGATTAATTCCAAATTAATCGTTCTCTCTCTTTAATTAATATTTTATCCCAGATAAAATATCTCCGCAATTAATCCCAGATTAATTTTCTCTCTTCTAATTAATCCCAGATTAATTAAAGTGCGAGTTATACATCATCGGTGAATCTTCAGGAAGCGACCCATGAGATCTCCGGATATGTTGGCAGTAAATACGGTCGTCGGACTATCCGAACACGTAAGTATCGCGTACTACGTTTATACCGATTTACAAGACAAGGTTGGCTTCTAGCAAAGCGCCATGCCTACCCAATTCTGCAGAAATATTCTTACAGGAATATATAGATCTGTATCAAGCGTAGTATACCGTAGTATTGTGTATATCAGTCCAGTATCGGATAGTCACGTGCTAGGGCTGGGGCTGGATAAGTGTCTGCCCCGTCCGAAGCACATGTCGGATGTCTGGTAACTAGTCTCTATAATCAGATATGCATGACCTAGTCATAATATCCCGATGGTTGCGCAACACTTAAGAGCACTAGTACCGTATCCTGCGTGACATCATCTCCAATATGACTGAAGTGATACTTTCGTCTTGACATCACACCCAATACACTACGACTCTCTGATAAACCCAGAAGTGGTGTACGCAGAACCGGTTAAAGCCCTGTACCACCAAGACCAGAGTCTATCGATTATCGTAAGTATTAGCGATGCAAGTCTCAGGTTAAGACTATACACACCTATCTTGATTTCGGCCTCCCATAGACACATAGTCATAATACCAATGGGATTCCGAGGGGTCTATCCAGAGCGAAGCTGTTTTCCGTACCATCGGTGAAACACGACCTCCTATCGCACTTGCATAAGTATCCAATACTTATATATATGAGAACTATGCCGTTGTGCCCTCACAACGCGCACAAGTGCAATACTAGCCTATTCCGCATTATCGATGTCCTGTCTCGATAATACTCCGGCTAGGGATATTTAATGATTAATCCTTCGGGGATTGATACTGTCTCATATCATTCTCAATCCAGGAACTAATCATGTGGACCTCTCTTCATTTATACATTTATGGTGATCTAATCACTAATGATGAAAGTGCAATTTCCTTGTCACATAGTTAATTTGTACAACAACACCGTGATCTGTACAAATAGTGACGTGACCTGCGTAAACACACACGTATAACGCAAGCGCACGTATCGTTCAAGTAGTATAAAAATATCGATCCCACGAGGACTTAATATCAAAACTATTAATTTTATGAGGTCAAATGATTACTAGTATCTAACAGATTGTTTGATTGATTGATTTGAAATGGTGACGATTCTAAATTTAAAAGCAAGTAAATAAAATTGTCGAAAATATGTTTTAAGAAAATTCAATATTAAAAACTAACTTCTAGGGTTGTGATTTCTTCCAATATCATTTTAAAGATGAAGTGGTTATCTTAAGTTGGGTAATATTTGATTTATTAACCTGGAACACTAAATTATGTGTAAGCCTCTGTCGATGGTCAGACACAAATACCCAGTTTAACCCAATTGAACCATATGTCTATGTCAACCAAATTATCTGGATTCATTAAGTTTAAGTTCCAATTATGGCTACCCCCGCCCGACAGGTATATTCCTATCCTGTAAGGAAATCTATTAAAGGGTTATCTATCCTCAAGGAAGATCGTGGGCTATTAAGTCTAAGGTCTTAAACCTAAAATCCCTATGTCTAGTTCATTTTAGATTTACCAGTTCAATTTTATTAATGGCCAGTTAATAAAAAAGCATTAAGATTAAGACTCAATAAATAAACTTTATATTACCCAAACTATAATTTAACCCCTTATAAAACGGTGATATTTGATTTCATCACAACCCCAGATAACTGGCTTAGTTACGACACATATTTACGGTAGTAAAAAAAAACTTAAATAAAATAAAAGACATAAAGTACAATACTGAAAATTAAATACTGAAAAGTAAATGCTGAAAGTAAATGCTGAAATTAAATACTGAAAATTAAATGCTGAAAGTAAATTACTGAAAGTAAATGCTGAAAGTAAATTGCTGAAAAGTAAATTGCTGAAAGTAAATTACTAAAAAGTAAAACTGAAAATTAAAGAAAGAAAAGTACTGTGCGTAAAAGTAAATTGCGGAAAGTAAAAACTGAAAAGTAAAGAAAAGAAAGTGCGAAAACGAAATTAATTACTGAAAGCTGTAAATAAACAAACAAGATACAATCTTCTTAGTATTCTTAAGGATTCCTTAGAAGAAAGTATGAATTTTACAAATGAAATGGCTTGGTATTTATAGGCAAAATTTTGCCACCATCAAATCATCAATCAATTTCTCCACCAATTACATTATTAATTTCTCCACTAATTACTCCACCAAATCCATAATTGCTCCACTAATTTCTTATCTTGTTTGGTGTTGATTTGATAATTTTTATTAATTATTATTAATTAATATTTTGCTTTGAAAATGATTGATAATGACTTTTAATAATTACACTCCACACACTTCTGGATGGTTCATCAATTTCGGTCATGAAATCTTCAGAATTCGAAAATATTTTCTTTCAAGTTGTAGATCTTTGAGTCTTCTTTAATCTGGAACTTGAATCAGCTCAATCCGATATCTGAGTAAAAAGTTATGCCCACATACGACAGATGTGCAAAACTGGAATTTCCAAAACTGCACTTCGTCAAAACGCCCTTTCAAATTTCCAATCTCCAAAATTAATATATCAAGTCCAATAATTGCCCTTATTTGATCCACATTTCGTCCTAAATGATTTCATTGAGTCCCGATATTATTTTATCTGCAAAATAAAATAAAACAATCAAAACGTTCATCAAACCCGAGAAACTAAACAAAATATTAAGTAAAAGGGGCGGTAAATATTGATATATTTTCCGCTCATCACACCCCCAAACCTAACATTTTGCTAGTCCTCGAGCAAAACAACAATAAAATAAAATTAAAATTAAACTAAGCCACTTTCGTAGGGATCACGGTTGCATTTAGCATATGCAACAAGCCTTTAAACCCCTAGGTGTCCCTAGTGGACGAGTTGTAGTCTCGTGAGGGTTACACAATGATACCCACAAACATTTTACAAAAGTAAAAAGGTATTAAACTAATGCACACAAAAGCAAAAAGACAAGCGAAAAGAGAATAAAGATGTTAGTGACTAATCAGGTGAAACTTCTACTCCAAGTTACTAGTTGTTTTGTTTTATTCTAAATTACCGAATAAGTAAATTCTCCGATTATTTTTACCATTCTTCATATACACAGCCAACAAAATATTAATCAACTCATTTTTGCCCACAACAGTCATAAGTGCAGTTGATAAGAGAGTAATATTTTTGTCCTAAAGTTCTATCAGAATTCACATCTTTTTGCAGCAATGGAATAATTTTTCTGATTTTTCTGATTTTTTCTTTGATTTTTCTCTATTTTTTTATTTATATACAATATCTTCCATCTATGTAGCGAGCTTTGGGTCGGTGGCTCCCAAACCAGTTGGCTTTAGGGCACCAGGTGTTAAGACACCCCTACGGACTTAATTACCCAGACTTCAGATATAAATATATTTTTGCAGCATCTTTGATCCATGTAGAGTGTTGGGCCAGTGACTCCCAAACCAGTTGGTTTTAGGGCACTAGGTGTTAAAACACCCTTACAGACTTAATAACTCTCGGATCTCAGACGTTTTTTTTTTTTTTTTTTTTTTTTTTTTTTTTTTTTTTACTCCATTCTTTTTGAGATGCTTCCTCCAATTAAACTAGAGCACTGAATATTACAAACTTTTCAATTTAACTCATGTCCGTATGTTACTATATATGTTGATAATATCTGTCAACTACATATGAAGATTCCTTTTAGTCAGTTTTAAGGAGAATTCACAAATTAAATAATTCAAATGAAATAAACAAAAATTAACTTGTTTCGAAATAGGTTTGAGATACGTCTCAGGAGTGGAAACTCCTTACTCAGGCTATCTCTTACCAATTTCACTTTTTTAGTCAAAATAAACACAAAAACACAAAAAAATTTTGTAATTTTTGAAAATTTTTCAATTTTTTTGTATTTTTCGAAAAATTTTGAACTAAAAATAAAAACAACATACAAACTAAAAACAAGGTACTGATCAACTAATTCCCTCCCCCAAACCTAAATGAGACATTGTCCCCAATGTCTTAAACAGTAATAGGAGAGTTAAGAAGGTCGTACCTGGTTAGCTGAAATCTACAGGAAATTAAAGGTTAAGATCCAGATTAATTCGACGCTCTTACCACGATCGTCCTCAGACCAATTTATCTTTGAAAGGATAGGGTCAACTTGTGGTTCATAGGCTATGAGTTGGTCTATTAGATCCGGAGCAGTTCTGGCAGTGAAGAGGAGTTCTTTCAAAGGTTTTGACACGAACCCATTTCTCCGAGCATCATCAAGAAACACACAAAGAAAATCATAAAATCCATCAACGTTGAGCAGTCCAAGCGGTTTCTGGTGTATGTTCAGGTTCGCCCAAGATAGTACAATAAAAATTTCCTCCAATGTGCCCAAGCCACCTGGCAAAGCAATAAAAGCATCAGCACGGTTAATCATTTCTACCAATCGTTCAGACATACCTGGCACGATCAGTTCCTCTCCGTTTGATGATCCAATAAGATTTGCCTCTGCCAAGGGTTTTGGGATGATTCCCAAAACATGACTGCCTCCTTCTTGTACGGCCTTTGAAACGATCCCCATTAATCCAAGATTGCCTCCGCCATATATTAAGTGCATATTCCTTGCAGCTAAGACTCGACCCAATTCCTGTGTGCTGCTCTATGTATTGTGGTTTAGTACCAACACTACTACCGCAAAACACACAAATGTTTTCAACTCGTCTTCTTGAAGTGGCTTCCATGTTTTATGTTTTCTTCTTTCTCCTCTGGATGACTTCAAAGGTGCAATGATGATTGAATTTATAATACCTGAAAAGGGTGAGTAAAAATAGCACAAGTTTCTTCCAAAGGACGATTAGTAGAAAATAAAAATAAATACCGTGATAGTCAAAAAGATCTGGATCCTGTCAGAGAAGACAAAAGAAAACAACAAAACAAATCACAATATTAGGAAAAGACAAAGAGATATAATATGTACAAAAATTTACAGCTTGATTACGTCTATGCGTCAGGGACAAGCTTCCCATCCAATTTTCTTATAAATTGGCAAACAGGGTCTTTTTGAGTCAGATTCCCGAGACTTAACTGTTGTCTTTCTTTTTGAAATTGTGTATGTAATTTGCGAATGGTTATATGAACATATCCACTGGGATGCGTCTCAAGAGTCGAAGATATATCATCTAAAGACTCCTTACTCAAGCCATCCCTAATGAAGTTAATTTTGTCTTCGCGATTATCAGACACCATTCCTAAAGAACGACAACGAGTGTTGCAATTAAATCGTGCACATTTGAAACAAACACCCATTTGCTTAGCTCTACGTTTCTTTGCATAGGTGCTTCTTCCAAACCAGGCAGATGTGAAATAAAAGAATCAGAAGACTCACCTGCCAATCGGACTCGTGCTTCAATTACCCAACGAATATCATTAGGAATACCATGGATTGTTAATAACCTCATCCGTTCCAAGCGAGCTTTGTATACTTTCATCAGAGATTTTGGAGGGAGAGAAGGAAATTGCTTGTGAAGATTTGCGAAAGCTTCTTCCATCTTGAATGATAACTAAACCTGCAAAAATAAAACACACAAAATTAAATCACACCAAATCACAATATATACAAAAATTGCATGGGTTGCCTCCCTGCTAGCGCTAAGTTTAAAGTCGTCAGCCAGACATGACTTCTCGAACGTTAAGCTGGATCTGAAAGTGTACACTTTCTTTTTGTCGCTCAAATGATTCTCCCCAGTAGTGCTTGACACGCTTGTTTTTACCCTTGAAAGTTTTGTTAGCGTCAGAATCATGTATCTCAACGGCTCTATTTGGTAAAACTTTGGTGATCACAAATGGACCTGACCACCGTGATTTTGGCTTCCATGGGAAGATTTTCACCCTTGATTTGTTTAACAGTACCTTCTGCCCTGGTTCCAGTTGTATGCGCACTAACTTCTCATCATGTCTTTTCTTGCCCTTTTCTTTGTACAATTTGGCATCTTCAAAAGGTTGATTGTGAAATTCCTCCAATTCGTTGAGCTGGTGGAACTTTTTCTCTTCTGTTGCTTGTAGAGCAAGAATTGGCTCTTTCAGTGCAAAAGATGCTTTATCTTTAGGCTCCACAGGCAATTGACATGTTTTAAGTTTGTCAGTTGAACTTTGTCTTTATCAGAGTTCTGAATGGTACTGTGTATCACATCGAGTTTGAAACATTCCTCATTCTTTTCATCATCTGGAAATTCATGGCCTTGAAAACATTGATGTTACTTCTTGGTCCTGTACCCTCATGGTTAGTTCTCTCTTTTTGTACATCAATAATGGTTCGACCTGTAGCCAAGAACGGTCTCCCGAGGATGATTGGCACGTCTGCGTCTTCCTCCATATCAAGGACAATAAAATCTGCTGGGAAAATGAATTTGTCAACCTTGACCAGCACATCCTCAACTACGCCTCTTGGAAATACGAGCGTTCTATCAGCAAGTTGCAGTGAGACTGAAGTTGGCATTGTTTCTCCAATCTGTAATTTCCTGAAAATAGAAAAAGGCATCAAGTTAACACTAGCACCTAAATCACATAAAGCCTTACCAAAGTTATGTTCTCCTATGACGCAAGGAACAGTGAAACTGCCAGGATCTTTCAACTTTGGGGGAAGTTTCCTCTGAATGATAGCACTGCATTCTTCTGTTAATGCTACTGTCTCGTAATCCCCCAATCTCCGCTTTCGTGAAAGAATATCTTTCATGAATTTGGCATAGGTGGGCATTTGTTCCAACGCTTCTGCAAATGGAATGTTGATATGCAGCTTTTTGAAGATCTCCAGAAACCGGGAAAATTGCTTGTCCAATTTATTCTTCTGAAGACGTTGAGGAAAAGGTGGAGGTGGAGTGATCTGTTCTTTTTCCTTTGCTTCTTTTTCTTCCATTGTGTTGCTTATTTCTTTTGGAACTTCCTCAGCAGTTGAATTGACTCCAACATCTTTGTTGATTTCAGTACCGCTCTTTAACATGATGGCATGACATTGTTCCTTCCCCATGTTTCTTGGATTTGGCTCTGTGTTGCTGGGAAGGGTACCTGGCGGTCTGTAACTCTGAGCATTTGCCAGTTGTCCCATTTGATTCTCTAGTGCTTTAATAGAAGCAGATTGACTTTGAATTAATGTCGCTTGAGATTGAAATATAGCATCATACTTTTTTAACTGAGTCAGCACTTCTGTTATGCCTGGTTCATTTGTCTGCTCCTGGCTTTGTTGTCTGTTTGAAATTCAGGTGGTGGATAGTTCTGCTGTTGAAATCCTGGTGGTGGATTGTTCCTTTGTCCAGAATTGTTGCTCCATGAAAAATTGGGATGATTCCTCCACCCTGGGTTGTAGGTGTTGGAATATGGATTGTTTCCCTGTCTGTTAAATTGTTGACATAATTCACCGTTTCTTCAGTTTAGTTGAGTTGGCTCTGGTGCTCCTCCATATGTTGAACTTGTTGCTCCATATTGCTTTGAGTGTTGAGAGTCTCCATGAATTTGCATATCTGGTCCAGTTTGGCACTAACTGCTGTGTTGGCTCCAACTTCATAAATTCCTGCAATTCTTTGAATCAAGCTCCTTTCTGTTGGCCACAAGGAATTGTTATTGGCCATCTCTTCGATTAGGTCCCAGGCTTGATCTTCTCCTTTTGACATCAAAGCTCCTCCAGCAGCAGCATCAATAGTGGTTCTCATCAATCCAGAAAGTCCATTATAGAAAGTTTGGACTTGAAGCCATTTTGGAATCTCATGGTGAGGACATTTCCGGATTAGATCTTTGTATCTTTCCCAAGCTTCGTACAGGGATTCTGAATCTTGCTGCACAAAGGATGTGATGTCATTCCTCAACTTTGCAGTTCTGGCTGGTGGAAAGTATTTTGCAAGGAATTTGGTGGCCAGAGTGTTCCATGTTGTGATGGAACCAGCTGTAGTGAATGTAGCCAAGCCTTTGCTCTGTCTTTCAAAGAGTATGGAAAAACCCGCAATCTCATTGCTTCTCTTCTTCAGCTCCTCGGTTGTAATTGAAAGTGCCGCAAACTTCCAGGAGTTGCTGATGTGGGCGTTAGGATCTTCAGTTGCATTCCCTCAAATTGAACTGACTGCTGAATCATCTGAATGCATGTTTTGATGTCACACGCATTTGCTGGTAAGGGAGGAAGTACAATACATGAAATGAGTCTGTCAACCATCGGAATGGTTCTGTCTCGAATGGGAATTGGTGGTGCAACGATCAAAGGTTCAGGTTCCATGTTGACTAAAGCTTCTTGGCCTTCTCGCCTTTCTCTTCTCAACTGTCTGATGGTTCTTTCAATTTCTGGGTCAAGCGGTCGGAGTTCAAAGCTTCTGGTTCGTCTCATGAAGTTCTGAGAACCTGAAACACAAGAAAACAAAAACAATAAGTAAAAAGAAAATTAGATACAAGTAACGTATCTAACCCCTAAATTAATAGTGAAAGATAAATAAGTCCCCGGCAACGGCGCCAAAAACTTGACCGGCGTAAACACACACGTATAACGCAAGCGCACGTATCGTTCAAGTAGTATAAAAATATCGATCCCACGAGGACTTAATATCAAAACTATTAATTTTATGAGGTCAAATGATTACTAGTATCTAACAGATTGTTTGATTGATTGATTTGAAATGGTGACGATTCTAAATTTAAAAGCAAGTAAATAAAATTGTCGAAAATATGTTTTAAGAAAATTCAATATTAAAAACTATCTAGGGTTGTGATTTCTTCCAATATCATTTTAGAGATGAAGTGGTTATCTTGGAGTTGGGTAATATATTGATTTATTAACCTGGAACACTAAATTATGTGTAAGCCTCTGTCGATGGTCAGACACAAATACCCAGTTTAACCCAATTGAACCATATGTCTATGTCAACCAAATTATCTGGATTCATTAAGTTTAAGTTCCAATTATGGCTACCCCCGCCCGACAGGTATATTCCTATCCTGTAAGGAAATCTATTAAAGGGTTATCTATCCTCAAGGAAGATCGTGGGCTATTAAGTCTAAGGTCTTAAACCTAAAATCCCTATGTCTAGTTCATTTTAGATTTACCAGTTCAATTTTATTAATGGCCAGTTAATAAAAAGCATTAGGATTAAGACTCAATAAATAAACCTTTATATTACCCAAACTATAATTTAACCCCTTATAAAACGGTGATATTTGATTTCATCACAACCCCAGATAACTGGCTTAGTTACGACACATATTTACGGGTAGTAAAAAAAAACTTAAATAAAATAAAAGACATAAAGTAAAATACTGAAAATTAAATACTGAAAAGTAAATGCTGAAAGTAAATGCTGAATTAAATACTGAAAAGTAAATGCTGAAAGTAAATTACTGAAAGTAAATGCTGAAAGTAAATTGCTGAAAAGTAAATTGCTGAAAGTAAATTACTAAAAAGTAAAAACTGAAAATAAAGAAAGAAATACTGTGCGTAAAAGTAAATTGCGGAAAGTAAAAACTGAAAAGTAAAGAAAAGAAAGTGCGAAAACGAAATTAATTACTGAAAGCTGTAAATAAACAAACAAGATACAATCTTCTTAGTATTCTTAAGGAATTCCTTAGAAGAAAGTATGAATTTTACAAATGAAATGGCTTGGTATTTATAGGCAAAATTTTGCCACCATCAAATCATCATCAATTTCTCCACCAATTCATTATTAATTTCTCCTCTAATTACTCCACCAAATCCATAATTGCTCCAATAATTTCTTATCTTGTTTGGTGTTGATTTGATAATTTTTATTAATTATTAATTAATTAATATTTTGCTTTGAAAATGATTGATAATGACTTTTAATAATTACTCCACACACTTCTGGATGTTTCATCAATTTCGGTCATTAAATCTTCAGAATTCGAAAATATTTTCTCTTTCAAAGTTGTAGATCTTGAGTCTTCTTTAATCTGGCACTTGAATCAGCTCAATCCGATATCTGAGTAAAAAGTTATGCCCAAAATACGACAGATGTGCAAAACTGGAATTTCCAAAACTGCACTTCGTCAAAACGCCCTTTCAAATTTCCAATCTCCAAAATTAATATATCAAGTCCAATTTGCCCTTATTTGATCCACATTTCGTCCTAAATGATTTCATTGAGTCCCGATATTATTTTATCTGCAAAATAAAATAAAACATATCAAAACGTTCATCAAACCCGAGAAACTAAACAAAATAATAAGTAAAAGGGGCGGTAAATATTGATATATTTTCCGCTCATCATGACGCTATGGGTCATTTTGTCCAACAATCTCCCACTTGGCACATAGCCAGTCACTCGAGTGTCTAACACCCAAACTATGTACGGTTCGCTCAAATTGCTGAGGAAAGGTTTTCGTCAGCGGATTTACGTAATTGTCTTCTGACGCGATTTATACGATCATCACATCGCCACGATGTATGATCCGAACGAATCGGATGATATAGAAGTATATATCTGGATCGTCGACGAGACCTTTAAGTCCTTAGCATGTGCTGACGCCTAGCTCAGCTGCTAAAAGAACTATATCTAATCTAATTAGATTTACTATCGATCCAAATGCTTCTATTTCTGCCTCAGCTGCAGCCAATAATCCGCATTTGTTGTTTATTCGGCAACAATTATCTTGCTCGGAATATTTCCAGCTCACTGTCCCGTTATTCAAACTTTATAGTACCGTAGTATTTAATTGTTTGGAAACTTGCAGCGGTGATCCCAGTCACTTCAAGTTGTCCTTCTCCATAGTTTAAGACAACATCTTTAGTTCTCTCAGATACTAACAGATGTTCTTAATGTTCAATCCAGTGACTATCACTTGGATTGACCTGATCGTGACTCCATATGCTCGAAGCGTATGAGACACCCTATCAAGTACATTTTAAATGTACAATTTCCCAGAGAGTGTTAACAACTCCAAATCTATCCCAGTAGATCTTTATTCCTTGAATAAAGGTTGTTACTCCCAGAATTCTACGGAGAATTTCTATTAAAGAATATCTATGAAAGCCAAGCTTTCACCAATTGCTTTATGGGAATTTCATTGTCAGTGCCCTCTCCCACTAACCTCTTTATATACACAAGAATTATTTCGTTATGAGTCAAATCATAAACTATTATGATTATTTCAAAACGACAGTTCCAAGAACCTTATGCTTGTATTAATCCAAACATGGATCGAATAACCCGCAAACCTCGTTTGTTGGTTATACAAAATCGTCAGAATGTTATAAACAT
Organism: Zanthoxylum bungeanum; assembly: GCA_019454045.1. Taxonomy (NCBI): domain Eukaryota; kingdom Viridiplantae; phylum Streptophyta; class Magnoliopsida; order Sapindales; family Rutaceae; genus Zanthoxylum; species Zanthoxylum bungeanum. The sequence goes on along the minus strand of SKCR01031727.1, from coordinate 15,743 downwards.
TCTCCAAAAGGTTTCCTTTTCAGGAAGCGATTTTGATCTATAACTGACACATTTCATAAATGAAATACGCAGTTATCAACAAGCATCTTCAAAATGGATTTACCATGGCAACAGGTAAAAGGTTGAATCGTTATTAACACAATGTTGATAACGATACCTTTCCGTCAAAAGCCCAGCTTTGTACATTGGTATGTTGCCTTCCATGTATGTCTTCTTTGAAGACGTTTAATGTACCAATAGGCACAATGCCTTGTGGTACAACAACTAGTATCCAAAATAGTTATTATACATGGAATCCATTTCGGACTCATGGCACTTTGCCATAATATGGAGTCGATACCTTGTATCACTACCTCATACGTAATCAGTTGGTGTACCTTAAAAGATTAACATCTTTATGAGGTGAGATCAGAAACCCATACCCCAGGTTGTTTTCTGACTCTCTCTGATCTACGCGGTTTCTTGTGTATTTGAAGATTAATGGTATAGATTCATCATAGATGAACTATTTGTGTTCCATTAAGGACCTTGTGCCTTGAACAGTATTACTCTGATTTTCATCGAGTATCACTATCCTCCCACTGACCACTGCATATCGGTATTCCTCTCAGGAAAAACCGCATGGTGAGCAACAATCACATTTTTCTCATATGAGATTTATAAGTACTACACTTATGGTTTCCCTTAGGATAACCTATATTGGCACTTATCCAATTTGGGTCCTTAGTTTGGTATCATCCAAACGTTATGCCTGGCATACCCAAATTATCAGGAATGAGAAACCTCGTTTCTTCCCTGTTCATATCCTATATGACATATGTCAAACAGATTTATATGGAACCTTATTCTAAATAAGTTATTTTACTGTTAAAACTTATCCGTTGAAGGAAATGGTAGCTCAGAGCGACTCGTAATAAACCTTATCATGTCCAACAAAATCCGGTTTTAGTTCGGACACACCGTCTAACTGACGTGTCTCGGGAGGAGTCCTCATATGAAAGAATATCGTACTCTTTCATGTACATATGAAACTTACTGTTTAAGTATTTTCCAATACGGTCTTACCGTGGCGGAATAATACTATAACCGATCTGTTTTTCTATTTCGTGTCGAAACTCTAAAAGTTTCCGATTTGTGTTCTTCAAAAGAAACACATAACCATAACTTGATGCCGCATCCGTTTAAGGTCACGAAATATTCATGTTCACATCTAGCCTAGCTAGATATGGGCCCACTTACTTCACCATGAATAGGGCTAACAGGTCGGTGGCCCTTATACTATTACCAAGTAAATAGTATTTTAGGTACTTTACCTAATAAACTAGATTCGCAGACCTTATTTGAATAGTCAAATCAGTCCTAGTACCCACTTTTCAAAAGTGTGGATATACGAGTCTCGTTAAATTGTGTCCTAGACAACAATGCCACAAATAAGTCTCTATTGATCAAATCAATTTGAGCTATTTATTTGTCATTTTATATGTTTGAGATTTTATTTATATTCAAAATATAAATTTTGTTATTTACATCTAATGTATTTATCTCAGTATCATCTTTATATAATAAAACACTTAGTGTTCTATAATATAAAGGTTTTATCCGCAACGGATTAAACACTGATATAGAGATAATGTCTCTAGTCAAACTAGTTACATTATAACAGTTCCTAATTTAAGTATATACCCAAAGGGTAGTTCCTAAACTTAGGTATCTACGGTCGAAACAGCGACTTTCGTCCCGTTTCCGATTCGCATCATGATTATCTCGAAGAGAGGCACTAAAATGTGTTGAAAGAGAGCATCAGTATCAGTCTGGGGGCGAGGCCCACATTAGATAGGGGGTCGAGGCCCACGTCAATATCAGGTCAGGGGCGAGGCCTATGTCAGTATCATGTTCCAGGGCGAAGTCCCTCTTCTCAGCGGTATTGGGTCGAGATGCGTACCCAGGGCCGAGATGCGTGCCCTCGTTGTCGGTTGTAGTTCCGGGCCGAGATGCGTGCCCAGGGTCGAGATCCATTCCCACTATATCATATCCAGGGCGAAGTCCATCTTTTCAGCGGTATTGGTTCGAGATGCGTACCCAGGGCCGAGATGCGTGCCCCTATTATCGGTTGTAGTTCCGGACCGAGATGCGTGCCCAGGGTCGAGATGCGTACCCACTACATCATATCCAGAGCGAAGTCCCTCTTGTCAGCGTTATTGGGTCGAGATACGTACCATGGGTCGAGATGCGTGCCCCCGTTGTCGGTTGTAGTTCCGGGCCGAGATGCTTGCCCAGGGTCGAGATGCGTACCCACTACATCATATTCAGGGCGAGGTCCCTTTTGTCAGCGGTATTGGGTCGAGATGCGTACCCAGAGCCGAGATGCGTGCCCCCGTTGTCGGTTGTAGTTCCAGGCTGAGATGCATGCCCAGGGTCGAGATGTGTACCCACTACATCATCATATTCAGGGCGAGGTCCCTATTGTCAGCGGTATTGGGTCGAGATGCGTACCCAAGGTCGCGATGCGTGCCCTCATTGTCGGTTGTAGTTTCGGGCTGAGATGCGTGCCCAGGGTCGAGATACGTACCCACTACGTCATCAATTCGAGGGTCGAGGTGCCCCATTGTCATTAGCAATTCCGGGATGCGTCCCAGGGCCGAGGTGCCCATCACACAATCAACTCAGTTCGAAGTAGCAGGCAGACCAGGTGGCAGCTGGCGAGCCAGGTAAGTAAAAATACATTCCATGTACTTTGATAGGATTATCATTGTCACACACTGCACAAGTCCCATCAAAGTGGGGGCGACTGTAGGCATTGCATTTTTGCATTTTAAGTCCTGATGATGAGTCTCGTGTGGAGGCACTACTTCTTTAGTTATGAAAGCCGCGGGAAAAGAACGTTGGAAGGGCAAAGTTGTAAAACATAATTTTTGGTGGATTTATCCAAATTGTTTAGCTTTGGTTGCTTGTTATACTTCCGTTTCAAAACTCATCTTAGGCCCAAAACTCCCATAGACCACTTACCAAACCCAAACCAAACCCAAATACCCAAGTCAAACCAAGTCAAACCAAACCCATGCCCATAAGATGTAATTAACGCCCATTGTGCTTCTATTTAGGTATATGCATATTTATCACATGTTTAAATCTTGTAAAATCCTTACCTAAATAAAAGAAATCAAATCAAATCCTTACCAAATCAAATCCAATCCCAAATCCCAATTAGGAGATCTATTCCTTATTGAAAACCAATTACGAGATTCTCTCCTATTCAAATTAGGAAAGTCCTCTACCTTTGCATATAAAAAGAGGCCTTCACCCCCATTCACAATGGCAGCACATATCCCTCTCTCAAGCACGTCCATGCACTTTGTGAAGCCAACTTTGCACGCCTAAAGCCCTTCCAATAGCCTCCATTGCCGCGATACCAAGCCAACAAACCCCCCAATTGCCGCATCTTCTCTTCTTCACCAACACCACTCACGCCCAAGCCCTTTTCACAACCCTCCATTGCCGAGTTACAGCCACCATTCACAGCCCTAAAACACCTTCATATAAGCCTCAAATATAGCCCCAAAGTCGCATAAAAGACCCCCCATTCACAGCTCCAATTCAGCGCCCAAAACAGTCCCGAAACACCCCTCACTGCACCTTCAACTGCACAGTTTCGTCCCCTGTTCTGGTCAGTATTTGCTGCGACTTTAGCCTCCAAAACAGTCCTAAAATCATCTAGAAACCATCCCAAAAACCTCCAAAAAGTTTCCCTAAAAGATCCTTACAAACGCACCTCCCTAAGCCACCAAAATTATCCAAGACAGTCCACAAATCGACCAAAACAGCGACCTGAAACGCAGCTACCAAACGGCAGTTAAACAGACATAAAACAGCAGCCCAAGCATCAAAACAACAAGGAAAAACAGTGAGCAAACAAATCGGAAAGGTACCAGATCATTCGCCCTTCCAACGGATTTGGAACGCCTTTTCTTAGACGACTAAAGAGGTTAGACCTGAGGGTACTTTCTTATTTATCTTCTTTAGTTATATTTTATTTATTTTGAAATATTATTGTATGAGAATTGTTTGAGGCGTGATGTGATTGTTGGATGAGCGGGATAGGTGTTCCCCTTTTGTGGTATATCGGATGGAAACCCGGACGTAAATTCCATAGCCGATTCCGAATGGACGGTAGTATGGTCTGCGCTCGGGATACAATGCCACGTACCACTTAAGATATACATATCTCGTCTCATCCAGATTTGTATTGGAGCATGTTATAGTTCTAGGTTGTTTTATTTATTAATTTAAGCATGATTTAGTTTAGTTTGTTATTTATTTGTTAAAGCATATTTAGGTTGTCCTTTTTGCATGTTATTAGTTTGTGATGTGTTTGGGTAATAATTTATACATGTTAATTTAATGAATCAATGTGCTCGTTGTGTTATATTGCGTGGAATTATTTGGATGAAAGCATGTTAGATCTAAGTACCCGAGAGCACGATTATTGAGTAGACTCGGTTGATTAATGGCACGAATTATATCATCACAAGTGACATAAGTAAGGGACCATTCCGAACCCAACGGTTTGAGGTCTTCCCTTGCGAGGGGTGAGTGCGGCCTTAAATCTTTGTCCCGGTTCACACCGGGTGGCGACTCCATGTTATTTCGTACGTCCCAACTAGGCCGCGAGCCTAGAACAGCATCGTCAAGTTCTGTGTCCTACACTGACTTCAGTTGAGATCGACCTGCAAGTCATAAATGGGACGTGAGTCTCTGTTTCAACCATAGAAACCTAAGTTTTGGAACTGACCTTGGGGCATGTACTTAAAATTAGGGAAGTGTTAAAATGTACCTAGTTTGACTAGAAATATTATCTCTATATCTAAGTTTAACCCGTTGCTGGTATACATTTATATTCTAGAACACTAAGTGTTTTATTTCATAAAGATGATATTGAGATAAGCACATTAGATATAAAATAATAGTATTTATATTTTGAATATAAACAAATCTCAAACATATAACATGACAAATAAATAGCTCAAGCTGATTTATGACTTATTTGTGGCTACATATGAGGAACTGATGTTTTGATGTAATCATAATGGTGTATGATTTAATTCAAAACACATATGATTCTTGTGTATATAAAAAGGTTAGTGGGAGCGCACTGACAATGAATGTCCTATATAAATGATGATATATCATTTCTTGGAAATGACATTCCTATAAAAAAAATTGGTGAAAGCTTGGCTTTCATAACGATTCTCAATAGAATACTTGGGAGAGACAACCTTTATTCTAGGAATAAAGATCTACTAGGATAGATCTAAATGTTGTTGGCACTCTCCGAGAACTCTTACATTGAAAATTATGTATACAACCTGGTGTCTCATATGCTTTGAGCATATGGAGTCACAATCAAGGCAATCCAAGTGATAGTCACTGGATTGATATTAAGGACATCCTTAAGTATCTTAGACGAACTAAGGATGCTTTCTTAAACCATGGAAAAGAAGAACTTGAAGTTACTAGGTTCACTGCTGCAAGTTTCCATACCGATAAAAATGACAATATGTCGTATTAAGGGTACTATATAGTTTGAATAATGGAACAGTGAGATGGAAAATCATCAAAGCAAGATATTGTTGCTGAATAAACAACAAAAGCGAAACATTGCTGCAACTGATGCAACAAACAAAGCATTTTGGATCTAAATAATTCTTATTAGATTAGATATAGTTCTGTTAGTAGCTGAGCTAGGCTACAACACAGGCTAAAGAATTAATGGTCTCATCAACGATCCGATATGTACTTTAAATATTTTCTTCTGATTCATCAGTCCATAAATCGTGGTGATGTGATGATCGAATAAATTACAGCAGATGATAACCTTTTAAATCCGCAGACGAAAGCTGTTTCTCGGCAGAAGTTAGAGCGACCCATACATAGTTCAAGTGTAAGACACCTGAGTGATTGGCTATAGGCCAAGTGGGAGATTGTTGGACAATTATGACCCATAGCATCACTATTTGTACAGAACATGGTGTGGTTGTACAAACAACTCAATCTTCTCTCTCACTCCTCCTCCCTCTCACGACATTTAAGCATTTTTCCTCTCAATTACTTGGCTTGGCCGAGAGATAGAAGAAGCTTAAGGGAATTTTGTGGCAAATTTTCCAAGTGCTAGCACAGTAAAGAGTCTTACGAAGGTGATAGGGAAACCCATCTATGAGCATTGAATCATTCACAAAGCTTGGAGCTTGAAGATCAAATCCAATGGGCTTGGAAGAATGCATCAAAAGGAAAAGCTTGGAGCAACTTCTCAAAGGAAAAAGTTTTGAACTCTTCGCCAACATCCAACCGATCAAAGTGAGTATTTCCGCAGCTTTACTTTGTTGTATTCGCACTTTTCATCACTTAATTTGATCTTGGTATGACCTAGAAAACTCAACAGTGGTATCCTTCTTAAGTAAAATTTTAAGTAGTTATTATATTTTAATTAAGGGAGATTAATCTAAATATCAATAATAAAAGCTTTACATTTCAGCCTAGCAGGGGCAAGTTAGCTCCCCACTGCTGAATTATAAAAATTGAAAAGTAAAGAAAGTAAATTACTATTATAGAAAGTAATTACTTACAGAACTGAAAATTAAATAAAACTAAAAACAAACTCCTTATTTACTCAGAGAATTACACAGAGGAAGGTACATCTAAAACTGAAATTTTGAGCTGAATTTTGACCCAGATAAAAATAACATTCTTATAATATCCGTTAAACAAAGAATGTCATTTCAATCTACTTGATGGTCATATATGGGTTGATCTTAATCCTGAGTGTACTACGAACTCCTGCATGGCGGGATATGTCCTTTGATTTACAAAGGTGACATTGGTGTAGCAATCCCAACCAATAACTACGTACTTTGGGGGCATAGTCTGTTATGTAGCGGGGAACGTTTTACATAGACATGAAATTGACTCCTTCTTGCAAGAAGTAGATGAATATCTTGTTGGACAGTTATGACCCGTAACATCAGTATTTGTACAGATCATGGTGTTGTTGTACAAAATTAACTTTGTGACAAGGAGATAGCACTCTTATCATTTGTGATTAGATCACCTAGATGGATAAATGATAGGAGGTCCCTATGATTAGTTCCTGGATTGTGATGATATGAGACAGTATCAGCCCTTGAAGGATTAATCATTAAATATCCCTAGTCATAGTATTATCGAGATTGGACATCGATAATGCGGAATAGACTAGTATTACACTTGTACGCGTTATGTGAGATCATAACGACATAGTACTCATATATTTGGGTATATGATACTCATGCAAAGTGTAAAAGGAGGTTGTGTTTTACCTGTTAGACATTATGTCCCATAGCGTCACTGTTTGTAAATGATATTGTATTATTGTACAAAATTAACTATGTGATAATGAAATTGCCTTTTGCCGTTTTGTAATATTAATTACTTTGATTTATAAATGGCGAAAGTCCATATGATTAGTACCTGGACTGAGAATGATATGAGACAGTATCAGTCCCCGAAGGTTTAATCATTAAATATCCCTAGCCGTAGTATTATCGAGACTGGACATCGATAATGCGGAATAGACTAGTATTGCGCTTGTGCACGTTGTGAGGGCACAACGGCATAGTTCTCATATATTTAAGTATTGGATACTTATGCAAGTGCGATAGAAGGTTGTGTTTTACCGATGGTACGGAAAATAGCTTCGCTCTGGATAGACCCCGCGGAATCCCATTGGTAGTATGTCTGCGTGTCTATGGGAGGCCGCATCAGGGTAGGTAGGTGTAGGTGTATAGGTCTTAACCTGAGACTTACATCGCTAGTACTTGCGACAATCGGTAAACTTTGGTTTTGGTGGTGGGAACCTTAACCGGTTCTGTGTACACCTCTTCTGGGTTTATCGAGAATCGTAGTGTACTGGATGTGATGTCAAGATGGAAGTATCGATTCAGACATATGGAGGTGATGATCACGCAGGACACAGAACTAGTACTCTATAAAAGGTTGCAACCGTCGGGACAATATGACCAGGTCAGGATTGTCCGATTTAAGAGACTAGTTGCTTGATGTCCGATAATGTTTCGTACGGGGCAGACACATCTCCAGCCCCAGGCCTAGCATGTGATCATCCGATACTGGATCGATGTACGCAATACTACGGTATACTACGCTTGATATAGATCTTATATTCCTATAAGAATATTTCTGAAGAATTGGGTAGGCATGGCGCTTTGCTAGAAGCCAACCTTGTCTTGTAAATCGGTAAGAACGTAGTACGAGGTACGTACGTATTCGGATTATCCGACGACCTATTACTGCCAACATATCCGGAGATCTCTTGGGTCGCTTCCTGAAGATTCACCTATGATATTTGATTCGGACTTAATTAATCTTGGATTAATTGCGGAGAAACTTTATCTCGGATAAAGTGCCTTATTTAGAGAGAGAGAGAACGATTAATAGGAATTAATCGATAAAAATTATTATATTCGATATAATATTGAAATTCGATTTCGACGCGAAATTAAAATTAGATTTTAATTCGGGCATACGAGTTAATTTAGAATTAATTCGTTAGCGACGTAAATAATAATTTCGCTAGGCGCGATTATTTATTTAAATTCGATTTAATTAACGTCGCGACGCAAGTTCGGTATTTCGGAAATATCGAACCCGAACGTGAGTGGACGTGGGCCCACTTTCATTTGAAACGTGTGGGGCCCACATGACACATGTCATTATATGTATTATTTTATTGATAATGCATTGCATGGTGATAGTGTATAATACACTCAAATGTTATGCATGGAATTTGAGTGTTTGACACTCTAAGCCTTTGCATGGCTTGTGTCATAGATTATTATTATTTAATAAATATTATGGCATAAATATAAATTGATTTTTGGTATCAAAAATCAATTAGAACAAAAAGAAAAATCTCTCTTCTCTCTCTCACTTGGCCGAAAACTGCATGCATTTTTTGGTCTTCATCTTCTTCATTTTGGTTGCCAAAAGCTTGAAGAAAGTGTGGTTGTTTGGAACATCTTCTCACATGCAAGGCTAGCCCTTCAAGGGATCAAAAGAGGTGATAGGGAAACCATCATAGAGCTTGTAATACTCAAAGCTGGAGCTTTCCACATCTTCTCACCTTGGCCGAAAATCATCACCTTGGAGCTTCCATCTTGGCTTGATTTTCTTCATCACAAGATATTGTAAGTATGATTCCGCCATACTTCATGTTTATATATATTCTTTGTTGTATTTCATGTATGCTTAATCTTTCCTTGGGACATATTTAGAAACCAACAATGGTATCAGAGCCATGGTTAAGCATGAAATACTTTAGGTTAAAATTTGATAAAATTGGTTGAAGCATGTTCTTGTGAAATTTGATGAATGAGTATGCTTGCATGTATATAGAATGATGTTACATGGAATCAATTTTATAAAATACATTGGATGATTTTTCCCCAAAAAATTTAACCTTGGCCGAATGGTGTGAAGAAATTGATTGAAGCATGTTCTTGTGAAATTTGATTAATAAGAATGCTTGCATGTATATAGAATGATGTTACATGGAATCAATTTTATGAAAAATGCATTGGATGATTTTTCCCCAAAAAAATTCAACCTTGGCCGAATGGTATGTAAAATTGGTTGAAGCATGTTCTTGTGAAATTTGATGAATAAGAATGCTTACATGTATATAGAATGATGTTACATGGAATCAATTTTATGAAAAATGCATTGGATGATTTTTTCCCCAAATCATGCCTTGGCCGAATGTGTTGCTACTTGGAGTGGATTGGAATTTTTTGTGTTTAAGATCATTGGATGACTTAGAACGTGTACGGGACGTAGATTAGTAATTCAATCGGATTGAAAAACAAATCGACACAAAAAACTCACCTTGGCCGCCGAATGTACAAGGACATGTAAAGGAGTTGATTTTTGTTAAAATTAATGTTGGACATTTATTTTGAACAATACATGATTAATAAATTAAATGGGTATTTTGAAATATTTGGTTTAATGTATTAATCTTGTATACACTTTAATTAATTGGACTTTAATGTTTGGAATATTAAATTTTAATTAATGGGCTTAATGGTGAATTGGGCTTTTAATATTGTATTTTGGCATAATGGGCTTGTTGGACCAAGTAGATTTGGGCCAAAAGGATTGGATCCAATTTGGGCCTAAATCACTCCATTAAGTCCAAATATAATATAATGGGCTTTAAAAATTTAATTGGGCCTTATGGGCTTAAAATTGGTTTTATGGCATTTAAGGGTGATTCCTTATTTGGGCTTGGTAATTGGGTTGACCCACTTGACCAAAGCCCAAGCCTTAATAAATCAATTGAAAGCCCATTTGACTTGAATTAAATTTAACATTGGATGTTAGTTGGGCTTTGAGACCCAATAGGATTAGATTTAGAATCTAAGTCTTTAAAGCACATTAAAAGTGTAAACATTTAATTTGGAATTAAATAATTGAATTAGTATTGATACGAATTGAATTAGATTTAATTAGTAGTTCGATATAATTCGCGAATTCGTACCTTATGTACTTATTCTCAATCGTGTTGGACTCGCGCAAAATCAAACCGTTGTTTGAACATTGGATGATCACTTAAACAAAGACTAATTAATTGGATTATTAGGTTGGTTGTAAAAAGCATGTCTTGTTTGAATATATATGTATGTGATGAATGAATAGTGTATATCGGATGGATATTAGAAGGGAAGGGTAATTTTAGAAATTATTGTAAATTTGGAATTTATAAATTGGACCTGCGTGTCCAGCCTTATCTCTTTATCTCTTTGTATTCTCTTCTCACCTAATTCCCCTCAATGTAAATGAGGTTTCTCTTATTGTATTATGTAATTGTGTAGTAGTAGAATAGTGCTAGCGGGGAGAGGAAATGGAGTGATTTGTTCTAGGAACAAGTTGTTTATATATATCCATCCGCATATCACTATTAATTTACTTTACGCGCTTTATGATGTTTTAGAAGCATGCTAAGGGTGTATGATGATGAGACCTAACAAAGATAAATAAATTGGTTGCCAATTACGCGAAAATCCCTCAATTTATATTAAGCGAATATCCTTCCATTGAATGGTTCTTGTTCAAGATCCGAAGTTGGCATTGGTTTGTTTTTTACCAAAGTCAAGACCTTTGTCAATCAAGGATGTACTTGAATCATGAGAGTTTTGTTGCATATCGGTGTGTTTGTCCAAATCGTGATTTTTATTGGCAAAGTCAAGATCACTTTTTGTCCAACGACATTGATTATAAAACTTTCCTCGTCAATGGGTCCCGCTTAACTGGAATCATTTGGTTTGTTTTGGCCAAAGCCAAGGCCTAGATGATTCGGAGGATATGGTTAGGAAAATGTAATGGTTACATTGGCATTATACATATGTTTCGGGACTTGGATGTCCACCTAACCGGATCTAGGAATTGGATGAGATCCAATTGATCATGGAGATCTACCTAAGTTAAATAGCATACAATTTTTATTGGCCAAAGTCAAGGTTGTGTGGTATTTAACGGGATCCTAGCCCACTAGGAAATCGATTTCCCGAGTTCTCTACAGAGGGTTAGAAACTTGAAGAAAATAGTGGGAGGCTATTATTGAATTTGCAATTTCGTTCAGATACTTAGCCTTACGATCTTTCAAAATTATTTCGTCAATATTTTAATAATTAGTTGGACTAATAATTGTTATTTTATTTGTAACAGTTTGACTGTACCCATAACATCGTTGACTTTATAGTTGGACTATAGTTGTCAAGATGACTGGCAAAGGTAATATCCGCGACATAATCATGGGCGATAATGTCTTCAAAGGGACAAACTTTGCCGACTGGGAAATGAACATCAAGATAGTGCTTGGGGCTGAGAGGATACTGTATACTATTCAGAGACCTCTCCCGCCTAAACCCACTAGCCACTGGAGCTAGAGTTATGGAAGACTCATAGTGACGATTGTGACCAAGCTCAATCAGTTATGCTAGCTGCAATGACCCAGCATTTCAGACGCCAGTACAGGGACTTGGATCCCTATAATATGATGGCAAGATTGCGTGATCTTCACCGCACCAATAAGCGGATGAAGAGGTACGAGCTAGTAAGGAAACTCTTTCCGCTCCCGGATGACAGACGACGCATCAGTTGAAGCCCACGGGACTCAAATGATCGCCGATATTGATGAGTTGGCCAATATGGGAATAGTCTTGGAGGCTGAGCTGACTATAGATATGATCTTGCAGTCACTTCCTGATACGTGGAAACAAATCATAATCAACTACAAGTTTGATGGATACAGATGACACTCTGGAGAGCTGTTATCCGTACTGAAGGAGTCCGAAAGGGAACTCCTAAAGGGGAGCAAGCGCGAGGCGCATTTTGCATCGACCTCTCATGCGCCAAGGGGTGGGCCCAAGGCAATTGGAGGTGCGAGGAAGAAGAAGTTCAAGAAAAAGGGCAAAGGCAAGTTGACAGTGGCTTCTAGGAAGCCAAAGGACAAATCTCGCGACATCTGCCTCATTGCGGCAAGAGGGGTCACTGGAAACGTGACTGCCGAATGAGCATTGTGCAGAGGGAGGATATCAAGGCTGGCAAGGCTATCGCCTCTGGTATGTTTGTTATTGAGAAATATGAATACTTCTAGTTTTAAAAATTGGATTTTTGATTCTGGTTATGGCTCATATTTGTACTGATTGCAGGATCTGCAGATATAGCAGGGTGCTGGCGTCAGGGGAGATGGATCTACGGGTCGGAAACGGAACACACCAGTTGCTGTTTGGGCCGGTAGGGACTTTGTTTTAGAACTGCCCTCAGGGCATGTACTTAAAACTTTGAACTGTTATTTTGTGCCTAGTTAACTAGGAATATTATATCTGTATCATTGTTAACCCAGCAGGGTTACACTTTTGTATTTAGAAACACTGGGTGTTTTTATATAAAAATGATGCAGAAAGAAATTTGCACAGCTGTTGCAAATAACGGTCTTTATATTTTGAATATAAATGAATCTCCTAAAATGACAAACAAAAGGCTCAAAAGAAGTAATCTAAAAGATGAAGCTTATATGTGGCATTGTCGTCTAGGACACATCAACAAGACTCGCATATCCACACTTTCGAAGAGTGGGTACTTGGACGAATTTGATCTCAATTCATATGACGTCTGCGAATCTTGTCTTTTGGGCAAAATGCCTAAATCACCTTTTAGCGGTAAAGGTGAACGTGCCACAGAACTGTTGGCTCTCGTTCATACTGACGTATGCGGGCCCATGTCTAGCCAGGCTAGAGGTGGATTTCACTACTTCGTAACCTTTACAGATGATGCATCTCGTTACGGTTATGTGTATCTTATGAGACACAAGTCAGAAACTTTTGAGAAATTCAAAGAGTTTCGACACGAAGTGGAGAAACAAACAGGGAAGAGTATTAAGACATTACGGTCGGACCGTGGTGGCGAATACTTAAGTTATGAGTTTCAAGATTACTTGAAAGAATATGGTATTCTTCACAGTGGACTCCTCCTGGAACACCGCAATTAAATGGTGTGTCCGAACGGAGAAACCGCACCTTGTTGGACATGGTAAGGTCAATGATGAGTCGCACTGAGCTACCAATATCCTTATGGGGATACGCGTTAAACAGTGCTATACTTATTTTGAATAAAGGTACCGTCGAAGTCTGTTGAACAGACTCTATATGAGATATGGACAGGAAGGAACCAGGTTTCTCTTTCCTGAAGATTTGGGGATGCTGGGCATATGTTAAACGTTTGGAAGGTACCAAACTTGAACCCAAATCTGATAAATGCCTTTTCGTAGGATATCTTAGGGAAACCAAAGGATATTACTTCTATCACCCACAAAGAACAAAGTATTTGTTGCTCTACAAGCATTTTCCTTGAGAAGGATTTTTTAAATGCAGTGGTAAGTGGGAGGAAAGTAGAACTCGATGAAGATCGTAGTGATACTGTTCCTGGCAATGAATCAACGACGGAATAAGAACAGACCGTTCGGGATGAGTCTGTACCACAAACTTCACATACACAAGGACCGCGTAGGTCGGAGAGAGTCAGAACAGTACCTGAGAGGTATGGGTTCCTGATCTCACCTCATGTAGATATTAATCTTATTGAGGACAATGAACTGGCTACGTATGAGGAAGCGATACAAAATATCGATTCCTCTTTATGGCAAGAAGCCATGAAGTCCGAGATGGATTCCATGTACGCCAACCAAGTTGGACACTGGTTGATGCACCAGAAGGTGTAAAGCCTATGGATGCAGATGGATCTTCAAGAAGAAGACCGACATGGATGGAACGTATAAATGTACAAAGCTAGGCTTGTAGCGAAGGGGTATCGTCAACAATATGGTATTGATTATGACGAAACCTTATCACACCGTTGCCATGATTAAATCCATTCGGATAATGCTTGCAATAGCTGCATATTTCGATTACGAGATATGGCAGATGGACGTTAAAACCGCTTTCCTTAACAGAAACCTTTTGGAGGATGTTTATATGCAACAGCCTGACGGTTTTATCGTACCTAGACTTGCAAACAAGGTTTGTAAGTTAAATCGATCCATTATGGATTGAAGCAAGCATCACGGTCATGAATCAGCGTTTTGATGAGATCATAAAAGAATATGATTTCGTGCAAAACGCAGATGACCCTTGTGTATACAAGAAGGTTAGTGGGAGAGCACTTGCTTTTATTGTCCTTTATGTCGACGACGTATTGCTTATAGGCAATGACATTCCCATGCTAACGTCGGTGAAAGCTTGGCTTTCATTAAAATTCTCCATGAAAGATCTGGGAGAAGCAGCCTTTATTCTTGGAATAAAGATCTACCACCGGGATAGATCTAGAAAGCTGCTTGGACTCTCCCAGAGTACATACATTGATAAAGTGTTGAAGCGATTCAACATGGTTCAATCCAATAGGGGAGTGGTTCCAGTGGTACGTGGTACCTCTCTGTCTAAGGACATGTGTCCTAAGACTCAGGAAGAGAGAGACCACATGAGTCGGATACCGTTCGCCTCGGCAGTCGGATCGATCATGTATGCCATGATATGTACACGACCCGATGTCTCATATGCTTTGAGCATGTGCAGTCGCTATCAGGCCGATCCAGGTGAAGGTCACTGGATAGCAGTTAAGAATATCCTTAAGTATCTTAAACGAACTAAGGATGCTTTCTTAATTTATGGAGGGGGAGAAACTTGCGGTATCTGGGTATACCGATGCAAGTTTCCAAACCGACAAGGATGACTACAAGTTGCAATCTGGGTACATTTTTTGTTTGAATAACGGAGCAGTGAGCTGGAAATCTTCCAAGCAAGATACTGTTTCCGATTCAACAACAGAAGCGGAGTACATCGCTGCATCTGAAGCAGCAAAGGAGGTAGTTTGGATCCGAAAGTTCCTAATCGGATTAGGAGTACTTCCGTTAGCAGCTGAGCCCGTTCCATTGTATTGTGACAATAACGGGGCTATAGCACAGGCTAAGGAACCAAGGTCTCATCAACGGTCCAAGCATGTTCTTCGCGACGTTACCATCTGATTCGGGAGATTATACATCGTGGCGATGTAAAGGTCGAGAAGGTCACATCAGATGACAACATTGCAGATCCGCTGACGAAGGCTGTTCTTCAGCAAGTTTTTGAACGACACATACATAG